>LZPO01027366.1:870215-883981 GCA_001675575.1 Neotoma lepida
GGGATCAGCACTGGAGACGTTTTAGGAACAGCTTATAAATGAGCTTATAAATTTGCTCTACAGATATCAGAAAGAAGTCCTGGCCAATTTTCTTTGGACACGTTTCTATAGCATTATCCACCCCATCCAAAGAAGGGAGAAAAGAGAGGAAAGAAGACGAGAGAGTAGCAGAAGAAGGGAGAAAGTTCTAACCTTGGAGGGTTTGTATCCAAACAGCATTACAATCGCAACCTTAAAGTCCTCTCGGCTTAAGTAGCCTTTGTTGTCTTCATCACATGCTTTAAATACCTAAGGAACATTAAACATCCACAATTAGCCAGAAGCCAGAAACACAAACATCTAAAACTCAATCTGGTTGTGGGGCTTTTAAAATGTGGTTTCATTACCCTAGCTTTAATTCTCAAGCAATATAAACGCTGGGTTAAGATCATCTCTCTGGTCCCCACCCCCAAAGTTTTGGCGGCTTGATCTCCAGGCTGACAAATCAATTCCTCTAAACACTGAAATAAACCACGCAAAAGCTCAGCGTCCCGGGATTCGGAAGGTGATGCAAAGGGGATGTGTGGGAAGAGAGAAGCTAATGCAGGTAGAGGTGTGGCGGGCAGGGAAGTGATCAGAGTCCTGCAGCTGTGACTTGGTTTTAAGCACAGTTCTTTTCAGAGCGGATTAGAACCTGGCTGAGGGAGACCNAAGAGCGGTGACAGAAGTGGCCTGATCAAGCTGAGTCCGAACTCGGNTCGCGCTCCTACACCTACTTCCACCCATTTCCTGCGTTCCGAGGCGGTGGGTTCGCATGCCCGCGGCCTGGCGCCTGCCTCTGACAGAAACATCGCCGACACAGACACCAACACCTCCCAGNTCAACCCAGGCAGCTCGACTTCTCCAGAAGGAGCACAAACAGCCCACGGCGGCCACGCCCACCACCGCTGGGACTCAACTTCGCCGCGCAACTCCAACGTCTCCTCCCATTGGCCAGCCTCAGAGCCACTGGCGTTGATTTCGTAGTGTCATTGGTCAAAGGCGCTGTTTAACAACGGGGAGGAGCTCCCAAGGCCCGCCCCGAGTCCTCAGTTCCGCCCCTTCTCAGTTTCCTTGACTCCTTGAACGCCATTGAGGAAGCTCTGGTGACTTTAGATGCTTTTTTAACATGTTCTGATTGCTTTCAGGCTTTCTATCAAACTTGTAATAAACTCCCTTTGATTATTTTGACCCACGTCTTTTCTAGACTTTGTAGGAGACGCAAAAGAATGTGAAAAAAAGCACACACACGCACACAAAAATTGAGTGAACTCCGAGATTTATTTTTCAATCAAGCCATTGCACGGCGTTCTCAGGGCAGTTACCATGTTTATTTTCGCTCTCTTGGTAATCCCAGCACTTAACACTAAGACAAACGAAATGACCCGTTAGAGTGTTTACACAGAATTACACAACCCCCGCGAAGCAATGAGGCTGACCNAGGGAATAGCACAAGTATCCCACAGCCAGACGTCTTTATACAAGAGGAGGAATGTGCATTAGAGCTTCGTTTTCCAGACTGGCTTATACCAGACTCCTCATTTGGGGTTCTGAGTTTTATAGGAATTCATTTAACTTTTTATCCTGCAGTAGATGTTAAAGTCTAAAGCAGCTGCCTTTTATTTCAGCTCACCTATCTCCAAAAGCACGCTGCTGTCTTAGTCCTGAGAGCCTGAGGCTGCCTAAGAGCAGACCCAGAAAGGGGGTGTCGTTTGCTAATTAACTACTCGAGAAGCTAGCGTGCAGCTTTCTGTTTCTCCCCTCTTAAGGCGTCAACAGGAAAGAGCGCAGAGAGAAAGAGAGAGAGAGGAGCTGGGTTTCCCGCAGCGCCCACTCATCCCTTTCCTAGTCCTGTTGCTCTCCCGCGAATAAGGCGAACTTTGGGACCCAGCGGCGGGCTTCCGGAAGTGGAAGCAGCCAGCCGGCTGGGCAGCGGCGCCAGAGGGTTTGAATTACGCGCATGCGCGGGCGCGCCGCGGGGCGGGGTCTCGGCGGCGGAGGACTGGCGGGTCAGGTAGGTGTCTGCGGCTGCGGGCGCCGGCTCGGGGCGGGCTCTGGCGGCGGCGGGGACTCTGCGCCCGCCCTCCTGATGGCGGCGCGCTGGCCCGGGCGATCCGAGGCGGTAGTTGGGAGGCCTGCAGGGCTCGGTGCGGACCGCGAGGAGAACGCCGGGGCCGGGGTCCCTGGGCACGGTCCCCGAGCCCCGGATCCTGCNGTCCTTGCTCCTGGAGCGCTCTGCAAAGACGAGGGGCCACCCGCTGGCCTTCGCGCTCCCCNTGGGGCAGGCTCTGAACCTGCCTGCCCTCACTTTCCACATCAGGGGGACGGTCGTGCAATAGTGGTTGTCTNGAGGGTGAAAGGAGTCTGTACCCTTGGAATTGTGTCTGGGCAGAGCCGAGCTCCCGGCAAAGTTGACAGCTTCACGATTTGCTTAGCGTACCCCCAAATTACCCACTTCTGCATGGCAGTCTTCTTAAGCACCCGGTACCCCAGCTCTTGCGGAAGCGTCTTTCTTGCCACGTGCCCACAGAGTTGTACGGAATATACTCATTTCAAAAGGTTAAACGGGTCAGGGCACTCCTTTTACCAAAACACGGAGTGAAAGTCCCATTGTTTTTAGAATAAAATTTGGCCTTTCACAGCCTTGCCTCACTTCTCCCATCCCTTTCTGGACCATGCGTATATTACAGTTAGCACCCTGTCAACACCTCCTGGCCTTTCGCAACTTGGGTTCCATCTGTCTGCAACGCTGTTCACCTGTTGTCTTTTAGCTTGCTGATCACTTTTCCTCCTCGGGTCTCACATGCTGCTTCAGAAATGAATCCAAAGAAAGGTTATCCCTGTAAAATGTAATGAGCATCTAATCATCTTGACTTTTAGATTTTTTAATGTGTTCATTTGTGCCTTTCGCCCTGAAATTAAACTTGCCTAGGATAGACGCTGTATGTTGTTAACTCTTGATTCTCAGTTCTTAATTCTGCTTACTATTGGGCTCAGAGGAAGGACCTCCATGAAAGGAGTTTGGTGTCTGGGTCTCAAAGGTCTGAGGAGCAGTGTAAATGTAGCAGAAATACCCAGGGTCTGCTAAGCTGGGGGTAGGAAGCAACGTTCTAATTGGATTGCTTTTCTGCATCAACTGTGTGTGTGTGTGTGTGTGTGTGTGTGTGTGTGTGTGTGTGTGTGTGTGGTGTGTGTGTTTGAGTGAATGGGTATGCAGAGCTGTGAAGTGTCTTCCTCTTTTGCTTTCTGCCCTGCTGTGGTGAGTCAGGGTCTCTCACTGAAAGGGAAGATGATAATTTCTTCCAGGGTGGCTGGCCATTGAATTCTTGAGACCTGCTTGTCTCTACTGCGATGTGGGGGTTACAGGTATATGAATCATGCTGGGCTTTTAGGTGGGGTGCTGGGGATTGCAAACGCTCTTACCCACTCAGCCAAATCTCTAACCATGGACATTTTTTTAAGTCCTTAATAAAACCTCTGATGACATTCTGAGTTGCTGTGTAGTGAAAGGATTTCATAAGATTTCTCTTTCATCTTGGTGCAGTGTTTGCCAAATTTCATTGCCTCACCTGCCTCCCTAGTTTTTATTTATTCTCTTTACATATTGCTATTNCTTATTTGATATTTATTTGAACCCACTGCTATGTAAATACTGTCTTTTACAAAGTAGACTTTATGTTGCCATTGTAGCTCTAATGGAGCCACAAGCTGCAGTCCTCTGACAGGGAAACAATTGTTACAGGGGCTTGTAGAAGAGTCCGGGGGGTCCAAAGCATTCTTCCAAAACTACAGCTTTCTCCTTGATTTAAGCAGAAACTGAATTGGAATGGGAAAGGAGGCACTATCATAGGTGGTCAGTCAGTGGCAGGTCCCAGGTGCCTCCACTGGAGGAAACGCCACTGCTCTGCATGGAGCTGGGATTTGGGTGGGTAGAGGGGGTGTAACCTAGATTGTAATTCTCATTCTTTTGACATCACTTACTGCAACTGTGACTTTGGACTTCTGCTCTACTGGGCACTGCCTGGTAAACCACTGAAAGAAAGTCACTGGGAGTCTGTCCTTGTCNGGCTGGGCCTGGGGAGCTTTTGAAAGGTTTCAAAAGGAACCTGGTCCTGTAGGAGGGAGCAGTAAAATGTAGTGCTGACCAGATCCAGTCCCCTAAATTAGAAGTCATTTCCTGCATGATCTTGACATTTACATCACAACAGCCCTCTTCAACAGGCAAAGGACCTTGTTTTCATAATGAGGTTGGTAACCTGGTGGACAGAATGACAAGGTACAATTTCATTAGTATGTCACAAAGGCTAGTTGCCTTCAGTGGTAAACAGCCCTCCAGCGTAGTTTTGAATGTCAGCAATCTTTAAACTGAAACTAAATGTAAAGCCTGAACCACACAGTGGGTTTTGTTTTCTGAGAAATGTCTTTTTCAAAGATTTTTTGTTTGTTTTATTTTACCAACTTATTCTGCTATTGGTAGGGATGCCGCCTGCCCCCCTCCATGTGTTTCTAGCAAATGGAGATAACACTAAAAACTGGAGAAATTGTCTAAAGAACTTAGAGTCACTAGAGATTCTTAGAGTTCTCAAGGTTCCAGGATTCTGATCTGTTAATACAGGCCATGGTCTTTGTATCCACGTGGGGAAGAGATTGATGAGCAGCTCTTTGGNTTCTGCAAACTGTGCTCCTGCAGCATCCAACATGTGAAGGATGAAGATCAGCATGGCGGTCTGTGCAAGGATGACACAAATCAGTGAAATAGTTCATGTATTGGGAAGGGGGAAAAGACTGAGATTTGGTGGTGCACACCTATAACACCAGCGCTGGAGCTGGAGGAGGAAGAGTGGGTGTTGAGAGCAAATCTGGACTGCAAGGCAAGACTCTGGGAAAAAGCAGACAGACAGCCCCTTTCTCATGCTGGAAGCAGAACCATTTCTCACCCCAATTCTGAGACCTGCTCTTTGCTTTAGAGTGGAGAATGAATGTAGAGAGGAAAGCCCCAGTACTTGATTTCTTTTTTTTATTTTGAGCAGTGCTGGGGATGGAGTCCCCAGCTCATCCTGAGTACTTTTAAGGGTTTGGTTTTGTCTTAGGTTTTGTTTTGTTTTTTTTCTTTAGTTGTGTGTTTGCATTTGTGTATGGTTTATGTTTCTGTGGGTGGTGTGCATGTGGAGGCCTGAAGACAACCTCATTACTCAGTCTGCCCTTATTTGTTTGGGGTTTTTTAATTTTAACTAAAAATTTTAAATCAGCATACAAAGTATCATGTCATTTACAAAGTGTGGTTTTAGTAGCTCCGCCCCACCCCACCCTTCCCATCCCTGTCTTCTCTTTGATTTCAGATGACGTTTGTCTTTTTGCCCCCCTCCCCATGTTTCCTCAGCACCTTTTACCCTCTCTTCATCTCCTTTCTAGGTTTTTAGGTTTTAGGTTTTGCATTCATTTATACACACACACACACACAAAAGAAAACCTAATTCATGTAAGGGAGAACACATGTTTTTTTCACTTTTCTGAGTTTGAGTCTCCTCCTTTAATATAATACTTACCAGATCCGTCCATTTTCCTGATGGTTTGTGTTTGTGGTTCTTGTNTTGTTTTTTGACTGGTTGGTTTCACTGGCTTGGAACTCACCAGGAAGGGTAAACTGTTTAGCCACTGACCCCAGAGGGTCCACCCAGCCCTTGCAATCTCCAGTCTCTGCCGCTGAAATAGATACATCTGACAACCCACCCAGATTAAATGGGGTGGGGAGGTGGGGGGGTGCAGGCAGATGGCTCAGCAGTTAAGAGTATGTACTGCTCCTCAGGGACCTGAACTTGGTCCCCAGCATCCATGGGAGTAGCTTACCACCACCTATGACTAACNCTTGGGATCCATGGNCCTCTTACAGCCTCCTGGGGTACCTACACTCATTGTAGACACAGGCATTCACATAATTTAAAATAAATTTTATTGTCTTAGTTTTGAAACAGTCNCNATACATAGCTCATACTAGCCTCAAATTTACTATATTATCCAAGNTAGCCACAAACTCACAATCCTTTGGCCTCAGCCTTGGGATTATAGGTGTGAGCCACCACACCCAACCTAAGAACTCTTAATTGAAGATTCTGTTACTAAATTCCTTGCTGAAGGGACCTGGCAGGCCTTGCCCTTCCCCCATTCCCTCTGTTTTGCTAAACTNTTAGATTACATCTAAAGCTAGCCACCAAGGTCCATTTGGTCACATCNTCCTCATGCTGACCACCAGGATCCAGCTATCAAAGTGTTGAAGTCCAGCAATCAACAGCCCCCTTTTGATTACCTTAGTTAACGTGCCCAATCAAAACAAACCAACTCAGCCTAACAAGGGGCTTTCCTTTTTTCCCTTTTCAAACCGCCATTTGCTTAAGGCCCATAGTCTATCTCCTCTCTGTCCAGAGGCAGTCCTTTGTCCCTGTGGGACAAATAAAATCTCCTTTGTGCTGAGAACTTGGTCTTGGGGTGTCTTGTACGGATTGCGGTCCTTTCACTTGCTACATTAGTTTAGAATTCAGGGAAGTGAGAAACTCATCCAGAGTTTTTCTTTCTGTGGTCCTTTTAATTTCATAGGATTAAGTAGTCCATTTAGAGCAAATCAGTCTGCTTAAGTAGTTCTGCTCTAGAGTCTAGAGTAAAGGGCGTGAGTTAAAATAAAAAATACACAAACAAGTTCAAAAAACCTACACCTGAGCTCCTTTAAGTACAGTCTCCTATTGCAAACTGCCCTGTGCACAGTACACCTGTCACAGTTTGGTTGGCTAGGACAAACTGGTTTCTTAACCCNTGTAGACCAGAAACTGTATAGGAACATTAGGAACATACCTAAACAGTTTTCACAGCCTCTAGAAATGAGTTGGACATCTTTGAAACTAACACAAACCTTTTAGAAAGCAGATTCAAGTTCAAAATACAAACAGAGCCTGGGGTCATCTATTACTGCAGGTGACCCCACCCACTCTGCAGCCCCCACACTTTGGCTGATAAGTGGTGTCCAGGGCTATTTAAGTGTAATAGTGAGCTGTGAAGGATGTCTCATGCTCTCTATATAAGANCTCCTTGGAATGTGTTCTTTTCAGAAGAAACCTTGTGTGAACCAACTGGAATTAATTGAAATTAGGTAAGGGAAAAACTGTGAAAAGGGATGGATACCTTAAAACTATGGGGGTTTTTTTGGCTTTTTTTTTTAAGCTTGAAGTGTGCACGTGTATTCACTTGAAAACCTGATGTATGATCAAGCTTTCCTTACTTAAGGGATTTTGAAGGTTTTGTTGTTTTAGGTTTTTTCTGTTTTTGGTCTTTTGTTTTGTTTTGTTTTTTAGTTGGCGAGGGTTGCAAGTTCCTTGGAGTACTGCCTTTTGTCTTAGTTTATCCGACTCATAATGTATCCTCTTCAGCTGTGAAACAAGCCTTGCCACTGCCCAGACCATAGGAGCACGGATTTCTGAATATTTGGTTTAGTTTTCCTCAGAGTTCTGTACTAACCTGGCATCCCATGAGGAGGCCTTGGGGAAAACCCTCTTAGTCCTTTACTGTTTAACTTGAATGCATTTTGTAGCCAACTCCAAAGGTACATATATCCTATATTTTGCTCTTCTGAGAGCAAGCGAGTATAAATTAGACCACCTGTGTGATGTGGAAACTGAAAGTGTTTGGCTTCAGTTCAAGTCCTGGCCTGCAGGTTTCAGTCATTTGAGTCATGGTGTGGCCAGTAAGATAATGATCTGAAATGAGTTAGGTCCTCATGGCTGTGCTTATAAACCGCACACACAGAAGTGGTCATTCGGTTTGGCGTTACTCTCAGAGGCTTGCCTAAGCTGACGTAGGTCCCTGGCTTTGGAAATGTAAGACTTAGCTGTTTCTGAAGCCTTGTGGGTGCCTGTACATGCGTGAAGATAAATTTGTAAATTCTACTTTTACTTTAAAAATTGGAGTGTGAGCCAGCGAGATGACGCAGTGAGTAAAGGCGCTTGCTGCCAAGCTTGACTTGCTGTGTTCAATTTCTGGGACCCACGTGGAAGAGAGAGAACCCACTCCCTCAAGTTGTTCGCTGACCTCCATTTGCACCCCTTTCCCCCAATAAATAAATATGTATATTTGAGNCAGGAAATTGGTTCAGTGGGTAAAGGTGCTTGCTCTCAAGCCTGATGACCTGAGTCTAATCCCTGGGTTCCATGTGGTAGGAGAACAGACTCCTGCAAGTTGTCCTCTGACCTCCACATCATGACACAGACACACACATACCACTCCCCCAACATATAGCTAGCTATTCCTGTACACAATAGCAAGCACAAGGCCCTAAGTTCAATCCCCGCAAAAACCAAAATAAAATGAAAAATGAATATGATCAGAATTATTCTTAAAAGTTTAAGATGGCCTTAACTTTAACTCCCTTCCTGGGGCTTCTAAGATCAAGATCTAGCTAGAAAGACAGCAGGAAGAAGGTGGCTAGGATGCTTCCTTTAGTCTGTCAGCCCCTCATAAGAGATCCCAGTGCTAGGTAAGTGGCTCAGCCTCTGGTGACAGAAGTCTGCATGTATTGCAGGCTCTCATCTGACCGGAAATTTGAGAGCAGTAAAGTTATGTTGCCAGTTGCCTATTGAGTAGAAAATAATGTTTCCATCATTCCTTTTCAGGAGTATAATGTCCCAGGAAAGCAGTTATGGGAGGTGGACAATATCCAGTAGTGACGAAAGTGAGGATGAAAAGCCCAAACCTGACAAGCCATCAACATCCTCTCTCCCCCAGGCTGGCCAGGGGGCAGTGAAGGAGCCCACGTACACCTGCTCAGAGGCCCGCAAGGCTGCACACAAGAGACAGCTCTCACCTGTGAAGTTCAGCCACACAGACTCAATGTTACCGCCCAAAAAGCCNAGGAGTGATTCCACAGAAGGTCTCGGCTGGTGTCTGTCCAGCAGCGATGATGAACAGCAGCCAGAGACACAGCAGAAACAGCCTGAGTACATGGTGGTTCAAGAGAAAAAGCATGTCTCCTCACCCAACATGACTGCTGCCCAGAAAGTGGTAGATCGCAGCCCTCCTGCCAGCCATAGGCCCCAAAGGGCAGACGATGAATACGAGACCTCAGGGGAAGGCCAGGACATCTGGGACATGCTGGATAAAGGGAACCCCTTCCAATTTTACCTCACTAGAGTCTCAGGGATTAAAGCAAAGTACAACTCCAAAGCCCTCCACATCAAGGGTAAGGACAAGGGCTCTTAGGAGCTGGTGAGCCTATTTCCTCTTGGTAAAGCAAGGGGGCACGGCTTAGAATGGCCTTTAAGAGCCCGTCTTAACTATTGGTGGGGAGAGTTGTTTACCCTGAGTGCATGTGGCGGACAGGTGGCATTCCAAGGGTCCTTCTCAAGGCCCCTGTAGCTCAGCCCCTAGTAACGCTTGGCACAGTGCTTAGAATTGTTTACCTTTCCAAGTGAAGGCTAAACTTGACTGGTAATACTATTAAGTGCCATAAGCTTCATGGTGGTTCTGTATGGTCCCTGGGCCANCAGCATAGGAATCACCTGGATCTTGGAAATGCCAGTTCTCAGCTCTTAGATTCATCAAATCAAACTCTCGGGGCTCAGGGCCTGCCACCTGTGCTTTCTCTGAGCCTCCAGGGAATAACAATGCCTAGTGATGTTTGGGAACCTTGAGAGCCTGGTTTGGGATCCTAGGACAAAGAAGCCAAAGTGAGTGCTGTTGTATGCAATTGGATGCTTCAGGTATGAGGCAGAGAATGGTCTCTAGTGGTTCTCTGCATTCCATAGAGTAACAGGGAAACATGTAGACTCGAAGGCACAGATTCCTTTTTTGTCACTCATTCGCTCTATGGTTGAGACAGCGTGGGATGAGGATTCAGAACAGAGTAGATATGTGACGTGAGCAGCGCACGTACTCTGTGGCTATAGACACAATAAGCATCCTCTCACATTAACNTTTTTCCTGGCTCATATTCACAGCATAGATTATGTTTATTCTCAGTGTAGTTTTTCCATATCAAATGCATGGTAGTACCCTCTGTTCTCCTGTATGATGTGTAAATGTTGACGAGATTAATTCCATAGTAGTTAGTCCAGCTCTACAAATTTCTGAGCATCTCTTGTGTAGGTACCCTGAAGATATATAAGATAGTTTCCGGTGGTTTTGCTTTGTCTGGGAGAGACTGAAATAGGAAGCAGATGAGTATGGAAAGACTGCTCTATGTAATAAAATAGTAACGACCTGCTGTCAGCACCAAGATTTAAGGAGGGGAAGATGACATCATGAGGGTTTTACATATATTTTAATTTTCACAGCAGCCTAATAAGATGATCAAATGTCCTTGGACATGTGACAGATCTGCAGTTCAGAAAAGTTACATCACTTACCCAAGGTCACAGAGCTGTTAAATGGTAGAGCCACACTTGAGTCCAGTTTTTCCATCTAAAGCCGTGCTGTTTGATGTATTCTGCTAACACTAGCCATAATTGTAGGTTCTCTAGATCTCATGGAGGATGGGGACCTTGCAGTGGACCCTGGAAGATGGGCAAAGTTTAAAAAGCTAGGGGTGCAGATGGGGGCCAGCTGGAAGACTGTATTGCAGCTTACCTCCTCACTCTGCTGGTCTCAAAAGGAGGAGCTTTCCTAGTAGTTGTTTTGTTCTTTCAGACTTTTCGTAGCCCCACATCTCGCCCAGTGTCTAAGGACAGGAGTACCCAGTAACTGTCAAATAAGTGAACTAGCCCACTTCCTTCTCAGAAGCAACTCAATAGGTACCAGCAATCTAGAGCCAGACATCCTTCGTGGAACCTTAAATCTCTGACCTTTAGCTGTATGGTCACATACAGCCTCCTTCGGAGATGCTCCTTACCCCAAAAGGA
The DNA here is from genome assembly GCA_001675575.1 of Neotoma lepida. Lineage (NCBI taxonomy): Eukaryota > Metazoa > Chordata > Mammalia > Rodentia > Cricetidae > Neotoma > Neotoma lepida. The sequence continues at coordinate 881,111 of LZPO01027366.1, forward strand.
AGGCTAACACCTTCCCCCAAAAACTGCCCAGGAGGATTGAGTTCATTCATGGAAAGTGCTGAGAACGGTGTCTATCCCCTAAAAAGTGCTATTCGGGTGCAAGATGGTGTTGATCATGGTGTAGTTAATGAACAGTGCCCTTTCTAATCTGTTCAAAGTCAGGCTTGAGGGGAACCAAGTGGGATGTCCTCAGAGGTGACCTAGAGTACCGAGGATGTGAGTGTACAGGGGGGCACCATTGCAGACTCAGATGGTACAGAAGGTGGTAAAGATTCAGAGGTCCAGGAAGAAGAATGGACGTAATGAATGACACATCAACAGAGTCCAGAATTAAGCAGTCATCCAGGACTTAAGTTTTAGGTTTTAGTTTTGTATTCTACTTTGTCAAAGAATGTGATAAATATTATGTCATATAAGGAAATGTCATGAGTTTTACAGACTATTACGACCTAGCCTTGTTTACTCTTTTCTTGGTTGTCACTAGCTGCTGAAAAGGGTAGTTGTTATAGAGGGTTTTTATCTGAGAATTCATTTGTTTTGTCTTTGTAGATATTTTATCCCCTCTGTTTGGGACACTTGTCTCTTCAGCTCAGGTGAGTTTATAATAAGTTGTTTCTTTTTTGGGGGGGCGGGGATGGAGGAGAGATATGTGACAGGAGATGGGCTTCTCAGTCACATACAGTGTCCCCTAAGCTGGCATCTTCCTAGACCCTGGCCATATTGTGGGATCCATACATAGCAGTCTCTCACTTTGCCCCTGTCAGCATAGAGCATGGAGCACTCAAAGGAAAACACCTGGGCTCGCCAAGAAGTCACTTCATATTTCTCCCTGAAGAAGTCAGGGAGATACCTCCGACCTCATGGGATGCTGGTGCAGTTCCCTGGGGATGGTGAAGACCAAGTGTTGTTCGAATGCTAAATGGTCTTATTAATAAAAAACCCAATACCAGATATTGAGGTAAATGCTGAAAGATCAGAGAGACAAAGGAACAAGCCACTGCCACGTCTCACCTCACCAATTCCACGAATCCTCTGACTGAAATCCTCTGAGTCCTCACCCAAAAGCCTCCTGCCAAAAAAGCCTCTAGCTGAAAGGGACGCTTCTGCTGAAAAGCCTTTAGTTCCTGTCTCCTCACGCCTTATATACCTTTCTCCACCCAGCCGTCACTTCCTGGGATTAAAGGTGTGTGTGCTTCCCAGTACGGGGATTAAAGGCGTNTGTCACCACAGCCTGGCTCTATTTCTCTCCTAGACTGAGTCAATCTCATGTAGTCCAGGGTGGCTTTGAACTCACAGAGATCCAGACAGATCTCTGCCTCCTGAATGCTAGGATTAAAGGTGTGTGCCACCACTGCCTGGCCTCTATGTTTAATCTAGTGGTTTGTTCTGTGCTCTGATCTTCAGGTAGATTTTATTAGGGTGCACAATATATCAGCACAGCCAAGTTTGAGTTGCTTTAGAAAAATGGATGCTCTGTGCTGACCAGAAAGGAGTAGAATTTGTGACTACTTCTGCATGTTCAAGGGCTCTTGCTGCACTGAGCTGGTCCCTTGGTGCTGACAAGTCATCATAACGGTCCAGAAGCTCAAGGACTAGTCAGAAAAAAAGGGTCTTGTTCCTGAAGCAAGCAGAGGCGCCACCTTCCTGTGTGATGTGCTCCTGATCTCTAGATAGAACCAAATGGGGTTTGTCTGTGCATCCTCTCTCAGCTGGACGTGAGCTCCTGTGCCCAGGCCTGGCCAGGCATGAGGAGGAGGCCTCCTCATCAATAAAACACTATGGGACTTGTGGTCAGTAGGTACTAATTATGAACAAGTTAGTGCACCAGGCTAACTGATAAGTTGTGCTGAAAGGAAACGGCCTTTCCCAAAAGTCCTGGGATCTTTGTCTCTCACACCTCAGGGGAACTTTGTGAGCCTGGACTAGTAGGAGTAATGTAACACCACTGACAAATAGAAATGTTGCCAAAGTGTGTGCAGATAAGATCCTTAGAACCTATTTTGGGCATTTGGCAGATTCCTTTAACCAAGTGTTCTTGAAGATGAAATTTGGGGTTGCTTTTGCATACTGCAGGCTGACTGACTAGGTTTATGAACACTGTAGTGCATGGTCACCTTAGAAATCCTTTCAGTTTAATAACAGTCCTTATGAACATCCATGTGGCTTNCTTACTTTTCTTTTTCCCCTGTCTAGTTTAACTACTGCTTTGATGTGGACTGGCTCGTAAAGCAGTATCCACCGGAATTCAGGTGAGTCCCGTGATTCCAGAGTGCAAATAGTGCAGTAGAATGCTAGACTTGCACTTCTCAGACTAGCCACCCATCTCTCTATATTTCACTTGACATAATTGTAAAAAGAAAACATTTGTTTTGGGAGAATAGCATTTTATTCATTTCGTTAGTTTTTAGGGTGTGTGTGTGTGTGTGTGTGTGTGTGTGTGTGTGTGTGTAGGCTTGAATATTTATCTTCAGGAGCCATCTCCTCCCTTCTTTTGTATTTTATTTTATTCTATTTTTTGAGACAGGTTCTTTTGCTGACCCAGCCCCCNGGGATCTACCTATATCCACCTCCCCAGCTGTGGATTACAAGTGCACAGCACAGGTTCTGGAAATCCAACTCATGTCTTTATGTTTACAATGCAAGCCCTTACCAAATGAGTTATCGCCTCTGCTTGAGAGCACCTCCTGCCTATTTAATCACACACATTCTCTCCATAGACTTAGTATTTTCCACTGTGCTCTGTCTGGAAGTAGATAAGGACAAATTCCAACTCAAGTAACAGGACTTCATGGGCAGTGTTAATGTGGAGGAAGCAGTCCTCTCTGTGTGGTATCTAGATATGTATGTGTGTCCAGACATGGCCAGCATGCC
>LZPO01027366.1:885786-897337 GCA_001675575.1 Neotoma lepida
TGAAGGTGTGAATGAGCGCTCCAACTTCTGTCCTTGATGTTAGTGTTCTGATACTTGACTAACGGTGACCTGAGAACACAAACATCTCTTACATTTCCCTCCATGAGGTTTGCTGGCTGTACTGTCTCTTCCTAAGTAGGGAAGCATTAGGAATGCTTGTGTCTTCACGTGTGTCTTCAGTTTGTATGCCAGTCCTGCTAGAGCAAAGCCAGCATGGGCGTGAGGCAGTCAGACAGTACCTCTGAATGGGCGTACCCTGTGGTGCTTCCCAGTTCAATGTTGCCTTCCATGCTTTCTGCAGTGTGATTGTAGTTGTTTATTTGCTTGAGTGCTTGTTGGAGATAACTCCTATTTTTCTTGTTTGGAGAGAGTTTACATTGATTTCTAAGGATTAGCCGAACAAGATGAAGTATCTCTTAAAAGTCTTTTTCAAGGCAGGTATAGTGGTTTGTGTCTGTATTCCAGCACTGGGTAGGCTGTAGAAGAGGATTATGGAGTTTGAGGCTAGTCTGGGCAAACCATCCAGTTAGGGCCAGCCTGCACTATTTATTAAGACCGTGTCTCAAAATAAGTAAACCGAAAAAGTCTTTGATGTGTTCTAAAGAACATTTTTATAGGCTTTGGAATTTGAAAAATGTGCAATGTAGTTAGGGCTCTAGTTCATCAACTGACTACCTGTTAGCAAGTCTGCACCTTGCTGGGGGCTTAGGACTGTTTGCTTTTGTGTCCTGAATCTTGCACGGTACATAGAGCATGTATTAAATGCTTGGTAAATAGGTGCAGGGTGAAGTATAAAACTATTACTGGTTTAAGACAAGGAGGAACGGAAGCATCACTATATAGTAAAATTGTCTAGTTTTTTTTGCTAATTTCTTCGCATTTATTTATCTTGTGTGTGTGAGCATGTATGTGTGTGGGTATGCACATGCCAAGATTCACTTGTGATTAGAGGATAAGCTGTACAAGTTGGTTCTCTCTTTCTGCCATGCGGGTTGCATGGCATCAGGCTGAGGCTTGTCGTCAAGCACCTTTGCCCTCTGAACCATCTCACCAGCTCATATCTTTAGTCGACTCCATCTGAAACAAGAGCACAGAACCCGCTACNTGCTCTTTTGAACCACGGAAGACCAATACTCAAGAATTTTGTAGCACTATAACTCGCCTGCATCAGTCACCGGGCTTGGGAACTAATGAGTGAGCACGACAATCATATGTTAACCACAAAGGTCAGAAACAAACGACAGGGACTAGGCGGCTTGTGTTCCTCAATGATGCAGGAAGCCAGCTTTGTGAACAATGCATTTTAAACATTTCTGATCTCTTTTCAGGAAGAAACCAATCCTGCTTGTGCACGGCGATAAGAGAGAAGCCAAGGCACACTTGCANGCCCAGGCAAAACCCTATGCAAACATTTCCCTGTGCCAGGTAAGCTGCTCTTGCCTTGACCTCATGCTCAGTCTGTGAATTGGTTGGGTCTGTCCGTCCCCTTTGGACAGCAGCCCCTCCCTTTAGTTTTACCAACAGATACCCAATTTGTCTCATTCTGGCTTAAACACTCCTGAAGTAACTTACTCCACTAGCAGGGACTCCCATGGTCAGAAAGATTGTTTTCTTTATTCTGACCCAAAAGTCTCCCTCCTAGTGACTGCTNTGTGTTGATCCAGATTTCCTGCTCTCTGGAATCACACGGAACAATTCCCATCTTCCTGGCTCATGCAGAGATTCCTGTNTCTGAGGTCAGCTGTCCTCTTCCTGTAGGCTGTCTCAGGGCTAAGCTCTCTCCCTTTGCTTGTGTTCAGTGCAGCCTGTGGCTCTACTCNGGCCAGCCAGCACTCGGTTGTGCTTAGTTTGTCTTGTGCTTCTTATACCTGGATTGCAGCANGGGACAGGTCTCTCGATGCAGTCCAGTGGCTTTGGATCTCTTTGAGTGNAGCTGATGACTGTGCTTCTGTGACACTTCTGACTTCTNTTAGCNACCACCGACACTAATTGTCCTAAGTCCCTTATCACATCAGCCAGAGAAATGGAGAGACCCATAGNTTAAAAGCCTGTTAGGAAACTGAAGGGAGTCCTATGTGGCATGAGAGCCCAGCCCAGTGAAGGGATATGGAGTGATCCCATACTGGAACCAAAGCAGAGTGGAACATGGGACAACAAAAGCCATTGTCCAGTTTCTCTGTATGTTCCATAATTTTGCCCTATGCTCGGTAGTCAGCCTGCAGTGTGACTGGTAAATCTTGGGCTGTTGTTATAGCAGTTACTTTATATGCTACATCTAAAAGATCTCTTTATTCCATGTGTTATTTTGAGCAACAAGCAGGCAAAATGGAAGAAAAGGAATTCAGGGGATATTTTTCAAAAACTTTCCTTTCTGTGGAAATGGTAACTGAAGTAGCAGGNAGAACATTCACCATTTCTGCCTCTATCAGCATGGTTACCACCATCCCTGAGGAACCATAGTGAGACCCAGCTACAGTTTTCTCTCCTTGTCCTCACTGTAGTAAAGTGGGCTCAAGGTTTCTGTTCTTAGACTGTGGAGATGGCTCACTGGATAAAAAGTACTTGCTGCACAATCATGAGGACCTAAGTGTAATCCCTGCACCCTTTAAAAGCCAGGCAGCTGCATGCACTCCTATAACCCCGGTACTGTGTGGAGCAGAGAGAGTCAGGGGGCTAAATGCACGCCTGTAACCCCGGTACTGTGTGGGGCAGAGAGAGTCAGGGGGCTGAATGCACGCCTGTAACCCTGGAAACATGTGGGGTGGAGAGAGTCAGGGGGCTGCATGCACTCCTGTAACCCTGGTACCATGTGGGGTGGAGAGAGTCAGGGGGCTGCATGCACTCCTGTAACCCTGGTACCATGTGGGGTGGAGAGAGTCAGGGGGCTGAATGCACGCCTGTAACCCTGGTACTGTGTGGGGCAGAGAGAGCCAGGCACTGCATGCATGCCTGTAACCCCAGTACTGTATGGGGTGGAGAGAGTCAGGCACTGCATGCACACCTGTAACCCCAGTACTGTATGGAGTGGAGAGAGCCAGGCACTGCATGCACACCTGTAACCCCAGTACTGTGTGGAGAAACGAAGGCCTCTGGGAGTTGTCAGCTGCCTGCCTAGTTCAGGCTCAGTGAAAGACCCTTTCTCAAGAGAATCAGAAAAGGCAGCACCAAAAGTCCTCCTCGGGCCACCAAGCACACACATGGGTATGCGCAATGCGTGTACCATACACGCATGTGTACACACCAAGATTTCTGCTCTGATATCTGAATCCCTTTCTTTGTAATTTTTCTTCTAGGGTCTCTTTTCTCAGTCACAATGTGAGAGTTTCATCTGACATATGATTACTCTTCGTCCAGTTCTACATGGTATCTATGTTTTGTTTTAAACAGAAAACATTAGGCCACTTTTAAGCACCTCACAGCATTTTTTTCTGGCCTAACCCATTGCACATTATGTCGCTATGGCTTCACACTATGTCTTCTTCTGGCCTGTGGGTGTAGCTCAGTGCTAGAGTGCTTGCCTAGAATCCACACGGCCCTGGGTTCTATCCTCAGTATCCTCAGTATCCTCAGTATCCTCAGTATCCTCAGTATCACTAAGAAAATCCTCTTCCCTAAGAAGTGTTGGTGGTTCATCTTATGCACAGAGATATCTTTATGCCTTTTTTAGCAATTACCTAAAATTCTGTTGTTTGCTTTGATTTCTGCCAACAGAAGAGGTGGGCAGTAAACTGACACAGGAATCCTGAAAACCTATGATAAAATAGTCTTCTGACAGCAGCTACCTGATACCAGGTTTAGGAGAGTCTGATGCCTGAGAGCAGGATGGCCACTAGAGGGCGTAAGGACACACTTCTCGCAAACCTTTGCAAGGAACCTTACTAGAGTGCCTCACTCTAGACNCTAGAGTCTAGTGGGAGACGCAGGAGAATCATGGCCCCGTCCTAACCTACTGAAGTGCCTCTCCATCTTGAGTTGTTCTGGCAGTAACATTCATCAGGGAATCAACTGGGTATATATTCAGTGCAAGGGGCTGGAAATTGAGGCGACAGTGGTGGTGAAGGGTCTTTGCCTGAATTCTGCCTATCGCACATGGCAGAGAGAGGTGGGGGGTGCACTAGCACTCCGGTATCTACGAGGACACTGATTGTATTGGGTCCCCTCCTCCCTTTCCCATGACTTTATTTCCCAACATCAAATCTCTCTCTCTCTCTAAACACTGACACTTGGGTTTGGGCTTTGACAAGATAGTTGGAGGATGCGGATGGCACAAATGTTCATCCCATGATGCTCGTTCTGGCCTTGTCACTTCCCATTTGTTCAAATCTAATTTGTCCATATATAAAATGGATTGCTAATGGCATTCATTACAGCATTTGGAAGAGCTGGTGCATTAGCCAAAAAAAGCACGCATTACAAAGTATCTATTGAAGTTACTTTCAGCTTCGNTGTTTGTGCCTGAAAGCATGTAATGCGTAGCCAAACTAAATTTAGAAGCCAGTTCTCTTAACCACTGTTCTTTTCAGTTAAAAATCAGCTGATAAATGATTTGTAATTTTAAAGACATGAAGTACAGTTCATAGCTTTCTTCTCTGGCCATAAGCACAAATGCATGCTGTCTATCCATATCCTCCAAGCAGCACGGACCTGTCAGGAGCACCTGCAAACTGTATGCTACCTGCTTACATATTCCAGTTGTCCCTTTCTGCCCCTACCAGCCAGCCCTGCCCTTCCATCCTGTGGTGGGGAGAGGGCACTGTGAATGTCCACATGTCTGTATTGCCTACAACAACCAGGCCTCTTCCCTAAGCACTTTTACACATTTTCTCCTCCTCCCCCAGCGACTCTAAGTCCCACAATAACAGACTATTATAAAGATGCAAAAGCAGAAGATGTAAGTTTTTCCCTAAGTCAGGCAAATTGTGAGGCAGGATTCGAGCCCAGGTAGTGTATTCCTAGATTGATCACTCAGATGGTTGCTTATTCCATAACCTGTTCTTTCTGGCATACTCTGCTTGACCAGCATCTTACTGTGCTAGATATTAGCTAAAATGCCTTCCTCTCAACATAACCTGCACTTCCTTACAAAGGTGTCATTCTGGAGTACAAGGTGGGTCTAACATCATTTACTTCCAGCTTTTGCTGCCTTTGTCAGAAACATTCTCTTTTAATTTAACATCATGATGTCTTTATGCCACCATATTCGATGCTATTTTAATGTGTTCTTAAAACTTTGTTCATCTTAGTCTTTCATTAGAGACCAAATATCTCATTTCAAACTTTGTTTAGAATTACATTTATTTGATTAGACTTTTGGCAAATAAAGAAATTAGGCTTCTCACTCATAATTACTATAATTAAAAATGCAGTATGTATTGAATCATTTTGGATAACAAAAAAAACAGTATTTTAAATAAGCCTTAGTGGGTGCTATAATAAAAGCTGTCTTCTGCCAGGCAGTGGCGCACACCTTTAATCCCAGCACTCAGGAGACAGAGGCAGGAGGATCTCTGAGTTCGAGGCCATCCTGGTCTACAGAGTGAGTTCCAGTACAGCCAGGGCTACACAGAGAAACTGGGTCTCAAAAAACCACAGGGAGGGGAAAAAAAGCTGTTTTCTGTTTGTCCAATAGAGGGCAGTAAAAGTTGTTTTTTTTTTTAAGTTTACTTGGTCCCCTCCCCTTAATTTCCAGTAGCTAGGAATAGTAAATATTAAGTGAGACTTTTAAAATAAATTATTTCTTTTCTGTCCTAGGCAAAGTTGGACATTGCATTTGGAACACACCACACGTAAGCAACTATTACCAAACGGGGAGGGTGTGATTTCAGTTGGCCAAAGGATATGAGCAAGGAGCTTTAAGACCTGGTACCAAGATTCAGCCTGTCAGCATGGAAGCGTGAATCTGTGACTCAGGGTCTCTGCCTTTTGCTCAGGGCATCTGGTGTGGCTGCTTGGAAGCACAGAAGTGTGGTCTTGTGGCCACAGATGATTCTCTGTGCACAAGTTGGTGCTTACGGCATCCCTGCTTCTCAAAAGTTCTGTGATTTGGCAAGAATGAGTTATATTATTATAATAGTAGTCCATTATTAATCAGCCCCATACTCTGATTAAAAAGAAAACTAATTTTACCAGAAGTTGCCAATTTGCAAGGCCTGTCCCAGCTCAAGTGAGCACCTGAGATGGAAGTGTCAGACAGGCAATCCGGGTGGCTCCTTCCTGTCGGACACATTGTACCAGACGACAGCGTGCTCCATCTTTCTTACCTTCCTTTTACAAATGCAAAAAACAAAACAATAAACGTGGTTGTCCTTACTTTAATATTTTTCTAAATCACATTTCTCTGGAAAAGATTTGTCAAAAGACTATGACAAAGCCTCTTCTGTCTTTTAAACGAGTGGTGGGAGTGTGGGGCTGGCTGCCTCCAGGTAGGAAGCCATCTGCCTGGCTGACACTGCTTCCTGCTGAAGCAATGACCTGAAATGACAGTATCGTGGCTGCCTTTCTCTTGGTGTGCATAAAACAGTATTTTTGCCAATCCAGTGTGAAAGGGAGCCAGAGTAGAAGCAGCTAAGCTTCTCTGTGAAGCTGTAGGCCCATCCTCTGACTTTAATGCCCTGAGTAGATATGGTCACATCTACAGACCACCCCTAACTGATGTCTTCTGTCCACTAGGGGACAGAGTTTGAGGACTGAGAGTGAACTCAAGCACCTGACTCATGCATAAAATACTCATTTTCTAGCACTGAGCTCACAGAATGCCAATTTCAGCACAGAACACAGATTGCCATCAATGGGGGCAGCTTAGCCATAATGCAGGCAGGAAGTCCTTGTCTTCCACCCTTAGCTGAAACCCTGGGGTAAATATATCCTTGATTCTAGATTGCCTTTTGGCAGCCCTGTTACCATGTGGGCTCTGGCATGATTTGTTAGGCCACCAGTGCCAGATTTCTATGCTGACCATGTGGTCTGCACTGTGTGATGAGCTTTACAAGTGAAAAGCCCCCNTGTGCCTCCAGAAGCAAACAATGGAGAGCTTGTGCTGTCACTGATTGGTTGTGGTGTCACTCCTGGGAGGGACTTGAGGGTTCAGATGACCTGCTCTGTCCAAAGCTGGCATGGTGATGCTTCACCATTGGTTGTGGTGTCACTCCTGGGAGGGACTTGAGGGTTCAGATGACCTGCTCTGTCCAAAGCTGGCATGGTGATGCTTCACTGTGAATGGAACAGAGAGGGAGCGCAAGGGAACTATCCTTTGATTTAAAATGTCAGAGTTATTTGATCCTTCTAATACCATAGACNGGAAAACTAAGACCTAGAATAAATGAGTTGATTTTCCTTGGGGATGAAAATAGNAATAGAACTCACTTTTACCTTTAGTTTTTAATTTGTCTTGTTTGCTCACTGCTACAGTGACTTCATTATTTCCTTTGCCTNACTCATCCCTTGCTCCTTATAGCAGCTCACACATGCACATTCTGTAGATTACATCCTATAGTTCCTAATTCAGAGAAGCTACTGGAGTAGAGCCCGCCCCAGCTAGAGAGTGTCCATGGTTTACATTTTGCTGAAATGTCTTGTGAAGGATTGAACTCATGTCTGGAAATTTTGGTTGTTTCTTATTTTAAGAATTATTCGTCAATCCAGGGAAGATAGCACACACAAGTCTGTAATCCCAGCTCTTGGGAGGCTGAGACAGGGCATCAGGGGTCTACACGAGATCCCCATCCCACCAAAAAAGGACAAAAATTATCCATCAATACCTATAATGCTGTTGAGTCTCAAGTCTGGAGGATGTCATTTTGTCCTTGTAGCTGTTCNTCTTTTGGTGAGAGCACAAACCATAACATGTNGGGTAGAAAAGGAGAAAGCCCCAGCTTGTGGTNATGAGATAAAAACTGTCTTCCCAGCCTGGAGCTAACAATAGTGACTATGAGGCAGGCAGTTCCTAGGATGCCACACACCTGAGCAAGCATGCACTGACCAGGNGATTGGCCAGGTACCTTGTGCAGAGCACGTAGGGCACACAGCAATCCCAGGCATGGTGTGTTACTTGGTACTTGAGAACGGGAAAGCTCTTTGGTTTTCCCCAGAGTTNGGCATGGTCACCTCTATAAATGAAAATGGAGAAACACAGCCAGAGCAGCTGAGTGGACAACGTCCTCATCTAAGCAGGGGCCAGCCACAGCCTGCTGGGGCATGTTTCTTCCCACCCAGCTTCTCCTGCCGGCCCTTTTCTCACCAAGTCTGCACTTCCCACTCATTTTCTAGTAGCATAAAATGTTCACCACCCCACCTCTAGCCATGAGCCCTCCACACCGTGCCCTGGCTTATGGCATGTGCAAGTTCAGGCTCATTTGGTGACCTAGATAATAATCCACTTTCCTCCAGCCGCCAATTCTGCAGTTGTAAAATGAGAACGACTTCTTCTTGGGATTGTCTTGACACATGCTAGGGCATCCAAAAGTAGTGCCGGGCATGGAGGTACCTCACATGCATTTCCTTGCTTCTTCATAGCCCACCTTCACATTTAGCAAGGAGCCCTTTGCCACCCCTGTCGCTTAAGGACAGTACTGTGGGTCTATTTGCCACCCCCACTGCTTAGGGACAGTGCTCTGGGTCCACCTTTTTTGGGGGAGACTCCATTCTTCATCTTCCTATATTTTTAACTGTGACCTTATTAACACACATACTGTTGTCTATGAAAAGATTAATATGTCTTCCCTTAAATTAATTCTTAATTCTATTTGATAGGATTCACTGACATCGATAAATGATTTCCTGGTAATTGATGCCTTGATTAGTGGAAATATTTGTAAAGNTTCTCTCATGAATCCCTAGCTAGCTTATCCTTAGTTATAATCAGCTGCTAATGTGGCAACTGTGTGTGTCAATTTGCCCAGATTTCAGGGACCGCATTTCATAACTACAGAGAAGATAGCTCAGCAGCTGTCATTTCTCGAGCCTTGCATTAATTTATTGTCTGCCAACTTGAATTACTTTCTCCTTTTGGCAAGAACTAAATATCTCATTCTCTTTTCTGGTCCTGTCTTTTCCCTTATTTATTTATTTTTTCAAGGGGCAGGACCTTAGTCACACCGGAGCACAGTCACACAAGGTAGGCTGAAACCTACCAGCCTAGGCCTGAATTCATAGGCACAATCCTGCCTCAACCTCCCAAGTTGCTAGAGTTACATGCATGTGCCACCATGCCTGGCCTTTGCCGCCTTCTTTACCTCCTCCAGCCCAGCCTCAGGTCATGGGGTGGTTCTTCTGGGGAGAAACAGAGATTCATTGTCACATGTGTCCACTGAGTTACATAGGTGAGTAATAAGTAGCATTTGTCCTCAGCAGAAGTGATAAAATAAGCCAAGCCAAGCGTTACAGCCTTGAGAAATGACACTGTAGTTCTGGAGAGGAGACTTAAGTCCCTTAATAACTGGAAACAATTGGAGATAAAAGTCACCCAGCACTAAGTTACAAAATAAAGTAGGGCACCCAACGGGAAAGAATGCCCAAGTAACTCTTTCTCCTTTACATGTGTACTTTGATTTCGTCGTCATCAGTCCCAAGTCGGGGTTGATCCCTCACGATCCATGTGAAAAGAGGAGGCTCAGGCATACTAAACAGTTTACTAAAGCTCATGTGGCTTCTAGGCAGACTCTGGTCTCTAGACTTCACATTGAGAGCTCCTGTATGTGTCTTATTTCCTCTCTCACTGGAAATGAAGTTAAGAAAACTATGCTTAGTGATGCAAGAAGCCCCAGTGGAAAGAGAGGGCTCAGTCCAGTCTCAACTTGAGCTCATGGAGGAGGAAAGAGAAGACTTAATTCAAGCCCAGATACACAATGGTAACAAGTGTAGCACGTAGAATACATGTCTGATNAGGACAGGGCGTCTCACGATCTTCAAACTGCAGCCATTGGTAAGAAAGACATTCTGTGTTTTCAGTATACTGCATGTGTGCCTGCAGCTGCAGGCTGAAACAGGCTTTCTGAACTGATACCTTAAACCTATGCCCTCTATGCTTCAGTTGTTGGAAGCATGCTAGCCTGTCACACAGCAGGAGGTTCTGTTCCTACCTTCCTTGTAGGATGCCCTCCTACCCGGGCCATGTCCCTGTGGTCCATCGTAGTGAAATGATAGCCATGGATACTAAGGGANCTGTGAAGGGGTGTGGGTTCATGACCCCCAGATATTCTGACCCTTTTTGGAGGATGGCTTTCTACAGAAGGGNAGTTTATAATAAATTAAAAGTTTGGGTAATAGAAGTTAAAAATTCCTCCAGCTGTTTCTTGCGTTCTTATTAGAAACCTGTTTATTTGGAAAATCCGGCTCATGCTTTTGTTCACCTCCCTCTCTTTGAAGGAAAATGATGCTCTTGCTCTATGAAGAAGGCCTCCGAGTCGTCATCCACACCTCCAACCTCATCCGGGAAGACTGGCACCAGAAAACCCAAGGGTTGGTAGGGCCATGCAGTGCATGGCAGTCCTTTATGCTGGGAAAGGGCAAAGGCAAATGATATTTGCGTTCCTTTTTCTTTCTGTTTTTCTGCTTGTGCAAGTAACAGGCATGTGCATAGAAAAGAGGCATACCAGAAATAGTCATGGTATTTTCTTCTGCAGTGCAAAGCAGGTGCTCTCCCCCAGCCACACCTCCATCCCCACAATCCTCTACTACTTCCGGCCTCCACCCCACTCTCTTGAGGTAGNTAGTGTTAACAGCTTGGTGCAGAATCATCTATGACTATCACTGGTGTACAGGAATATTTATGTGCAAGTGGTTTGTAAAATTTATTATTTATTATAATATCTTTTTTACTGTTTGAAAGTTTCTCACACNCACATAATTTTTTTAAGCAAATCTACCCCTTAGTGCCTCCTCTGTNTACTCCNGCCACCTTCCCTCTCAGCTTCATGTGCCACTTAGTGCCACCTTTGTANGTGGGAGTAGGACCATCTACTCGTATGGGAGGGCAGGTAGAGAGGCGGGTTTTGTTTTGTTCTGTTTAATCATTGTGTGCATGTTTGTGCGGGAGTGTTGGCACATGTGTGCCACCATGCACATGCGGAGATCAGATGACAACCTAGAGTGTCAGTCCTCAACTTCAGCCTTGTTAGAGATNGGGTGGGTCTCTTGCTGCTGTCCCTACCTCCCATCTTGCTACAGGAGCACTGGGATTGTGGGTGTGAGTTACCGTGCCAGTGTTACATGGATTCTGAAGANCCAAACTCTGGTCTTTACTTGGACAACAAGTTCTTTAACCACTGTGCCATCTCTCCAGCCCAAGAGTTTGTTTTGAAGAGGGATTTTTAGGGGTGTGTTCAACTCAAGTTCAGCTACTTCTTCCCTCCTTGGTGAATAGCTTTACTTCCTTTTCTTTCACTGAAGTTCTTGTACATCCCTGCCCTCCTGGGAGAGCTGACTAATATCCTTCTCTGTCAGAAGACAGTACAGGCATTTGTATAGCTCATTTCAGGATCCCAGGATGCTATGCTGCAGGCCTCCCCTGCTCACATCTCCTCTGTTGTTGGCTAGCCTGGGCTAGAACTACTTT
>LZPO01027366.1:903111-946111 GCA_001675575.1 Neotoma lepida
TACATATTAAATTAAACAAAACATCACTCAAAATATGAGTTTCACTGGGGCAGGAGCTGTCCGCCTTCTTCTGGCTGTCTGCTGCCTCTAGGTAGTTTAGGTGGATAAAATTTCCAAATGCCTGCCCAGTTATTCCTTCAAGTTTGCATAAGTGTCAAGGCAGGAAATGCAGATCGATCTTCTGCAGTGCTCTAGGTGGTTCGTATCCNTGTGTAAATATCCCTTTCATATTAGACAGCCACAGTGGAGGCCAGCATTTTGTCTATGCTCCCTCCCTCACGCCCCTCAGGCCCTTGCATATGCTAGGCTAGTGCCTACGCAGCTGCAGCCCAGCCCTGGAGCATGGGGTAAAGGTGAAGCTCTTTTCAGAGACAACAGGCCAGAATGGACAATGGTTTGATCACATCAGTCAGTTAGATATATTAGACAATTGTGATTTCAGGGTGAGTTTATCTTGATATTTCGACTAAGATGGGTCTTTGAAAATGTTTTATTCTGCTTTTGTTTTTAATGCAAATCAAAGAATTTGGGAAAGAAATTTCCTGTCCACATATGTCTTAGTTAGGGTTTCTATTGCTGTGAAGAGACACCATGACCATGGCAACTCTTATAAAGTAAAACATTTAACTGGGGTGGCTTGCTTATAGTTTCAGAGGTTCAGTCCATTGTCATCATGGTAGAGAGCCTGGTGGCATGCAGAGAGTAGAACATCTTGCAGGCAACAGGAAGTTGATTGAGACTGGGCAGTATCCTGAGCATAGGAGACCTCAAAGCCCGCCCCCACAGTGACACACTTCCTCCAACAGGCCATACCCACTCCAGCAAAGCCACACATCCTAATAGTGCCACTCCCTATGAGATTATGGGGACCAATTACATTCAAACTACCACAGCATAATGGGGTGGGGAGGGGACACATACTTTTAGTATTTAAAAATAGTTCCCAAAGAAGAAAGTGTCTATGAGCATGATGTTGATGGCTAATATTTTCAGAGTGTCCTTGTAAATTAGGTATTCCAAAAACACAATCCAGGCTTTTAGTATTAGGGCATTTCAGATACTAGTGTTACTCCTGTGACTGTTACACTCATTTTTATTTTGGAGCAGCTTCTGCGGACGCATGCCTCATCTGTACCTAAAGGCGAGTGCTGGCCCATTGTGGGTCAGTTTTCAAGCATTGGTTCCCTGGGGCCTGATGAGTCCAAGTGGCTGTGCTCAGAGTTTAAAGAGAGCTTGTTGGCACTGAGAGAGGACGGCAGAACTCCGGGAAAAAGTACAGTTCCTCTTCATCTGGTAAGCCCTCTTGCTCTCTGTTTTCCTATTCTGTAGTCCAGAAGAGTTAAGAAACAGCCCTCCTTATAATAGCGCTTTACTCTGTGGGGTGAGGAGAGAACACTCTCATTGCGGTCCTGGGCTGCCAGTGTGTCCAGGAGCCTCGGCACAGCCACAGACTTGCCGTGTTTTCTCCATTCTTCTTTCCAGTTGTCAAGCCAAGGGAAGAAAGGCTCTGTTCGTTATGTAGAAACCTGTGAATTAATGATTAATTTTATATTCAATATTAATTTGGCATTTCAGAGGAAAACATTTAAGTTAATGTGTAATTTTTCATCAGTTATATACATGCTTCCTGTAGATTAGTTATTACCAGTTATTTTCCAGCAAGAGGGAGATTTTTTCTTTTANGATATAATTTCTTNCTAAGGTTTTTAGTTAAACATTTTTTATTAACATTTCCATTTTCTTAAAAACTGGTCAACATTCCTTTCTTTCAACATGATTTGTGCCAAGCTTCATTGTTTTTTTCTCTTTTCTCGCTTATTTTTAGATCTATCCTTCTGTGGAAAATGTGCGGACCAGCTTAGAAGGATATCCTGGTAACTCAGCTGTGGTTTCCCTGTATATTCCCGAAAGGCCTTGGAGCATGTTTTGTTTTGTAATGTTGTGTTTGTTTTTCACCCGAACTGGTTAGAAATGGAGAAATGATTTCCCTCATCCAGATAAAGCTGATGAAACAGGTGTTGTTGGGGTCTGCAGTGTTCCAGAGAAGGGCAGTTTAGGCACCCTGCTTCACCGTCATAGTAATTCTGTGCAGTGTGGATTTCCTCAATTTTACTAAAAATTATTTACTAATAATCCAACGTGTTGATTGTCAAGACAAGATGTCTGACTAAAGTGAACTCCCCGGCACTCACTGCTGCCTTAACAGCTTGGCTAACATCCTTCTCTGCCCGTGTTGTCGGTTCCATAGACCTTCCAAAAGTACATCCCAGATACAGATAAAATTAAGGCCTAGAGCTAGTGATGACGATTACCTTTTGTGTACCTTAGTTGATACATCATTTTTCAGGGGCTTCACCTGCAAACACCTAGTCTTATTTTCTAAAAAAAAAAAAAAAAAAAAACTCTCAACTTCTTTCTTCTCTTTTCCACTACTGAGCACTGAGCTTTTAAACAGAGCATCCTCTGTAATACCACCAGGTTATTAACAAACGCCCTAGAGAGCATGCCTCTGGAAGAAACTAAGTCTGATTGGCATTCATGGCCTGCTGGTAGCAGAATGCACTAAATTAAAACTAATTTTGCCCATTTATTGCTTATGAAATTAGATGTGACCTTGCCAAAAGAATCTCAATAAAGTTCAGAGTATATTTGCCATTTGTTGCTTTTTAATGACAAAATAAAATTACTTCACTTTGACTCTGGGACACAGGTAGTTTTCTTTCTGTACTTCTAATAGCCTAGTTCTAGTCAAAGTGCACATTTCATGGGGGACAACGCGGCATTCTCAATGAAGCAATTTGGAATATGTTTTTAGCTATTTGCAGTAGGAGACAGGACATACCTTATTGGACCCTGGAGATGTCTAAAGCCTTCTCCGCACATAGATTACTGTGGGGAAGTTCCAAGATGTGTTTGGAAAGTCACTGATGAATCTACAATGGGTTTTTCTTACTAAAGAAAACAAAAAAGGCAGAGGTGTTTGTTTTCATATCTTCCAATCATATCGTCCAAGTCTGTGAGAACCTCCTCTGCCTGCCTGTCTGGAAATGGCAGAGTGTAAAGACAAAGTAGACAGGACTGGGTTTTGTCACTCACTACCTTCCCGGATGTCGTGCCTAGGACAAACTTAGTGATGTGTTTCATACCTCCCTATGGTTGTAAACAGGCCCCCGCTCTCCCTGTGGTCTTTTCTAGTACTTCAAGTCTGTGTGGATATCATCCCCACCGATAAGTAATACTTTTTTTTTTCAGATAGTAAACTGTTTATATGTCTCTTCTCCCAGAGAAAGGAAGCCCATGAAGAGAATGTACCTAATTTGAGTTCTGGTAGTGTAGACCTTTGATCCTAGCTACTCTCTAGGCTGAGGCAGGAGGATCACAAATTCAAGGCAAGCCTGGACAAGTTTGTGAGACCATAAATAAAAAGTAAAAAGTGCTGGGGATACAGCTCAGTGATAGGCCCTTGCCTGGCCTGTGTGAGTCCCTAGGTCCAGTCCCAGTACCAAGACAGACACACAGACAGGGAGAGAGATGCCATGCCTGATGTAAGCCTGGACATTTTCTTTCAATGACCTATTAAGATGAAGTAAAGGAAGCAATTGTTTATCATTACCTTCTACTTTTTATAGAGATTTTCTTCTTAATGAAGACGCCTCAAATTATAGTTCATTATTTTCATTTGTTTTCTTTTCCTTCTTTTAAAAGCTGGGGGCTCTCTTCCCTATGGCATCCAGACAGCTGAAAAACAGAAGTGGCTGCATTCCTACTTTCAGTAAGTAATTGGTTCTCAGTGCTGCTCTTACTTCATTAGGACCAAAAATATTGTGTCGGTCTGTTCTTTAAAAAAGTACCTTATATAATACAACTATATTCTTTCATCTACATATGTTAGTGATAGAAATAATTTAAAACAAGGTTTTGAAAAATTTTTGGAATGGGTTTTTAATACCAGAGTAAAATTTATCTCTGTGAGGTTTCTATTTAAATATTGTCAGGCAAAGAGAAAGATAAATAAGAGATCATGCTGGGTAGTTTATGGTTTATATAAGCAGCGTTTAGTTCACTTGGCTGAAGCATGAAGTATAACCATCGAGACTATAGTATGTAGGCCACGTGCCACACTTACCAAGTGTAGGGTCCATGCCTCTGTCTCCAGGATAAAGATGGGGTTTGGTGTGCCAGCAGAGCTCAGGAAACAGGTGATGGANGGGAAGGCAAAGAAAGGCTTATCCTTCCCTCTTCCAGCTACAGCACTTGCCCATCCTGAATGTTCCAGACCAACNCCACTGTCTTACTCACTTCAGTAGTGGCTTTGCATCTGGGCAGCCAGAAATGAGGGAGGGAGTCCATTTCGTAGCTTTCTGCTGAAATTGCTTTTGGCCGGCAGCATTTCTGTGGCATTCGCTCCAAATGGAGAGTTGTTCCTTACAGAGCACTTCTGTCCTTTCAGTTTCCGATTCCTAGGTTCACTGGAATGAAGAAAATGGTGGCCTTCTTAATCCTGATTCCATGCTGGTACACTGCCTGTTAGCTTGAGGGATTATCCCCTTCCAAGGCAGAGTCACTGCCTCATGACGGAGGCCACCAGGCCTTGGAACCNTAGTCCTAAAGTGTTGGAAACGTGGGAGTAACACTCAAAGCCNAACTAAAGTGTTTCTGAGTTATCCTCCTGCCTTTTAGCACTNGCCTGTGATACGCAGTATCCCACTCACTTTGTTTCTTTGGGGAAGCTTCTGTGGATGCTGCTACTCAGTAGTGTGCACTATAGGGCACTACAAGCTTCCTGCTTCCAAGAGCTCACAGTCCAACCAGAGACCTGTGTACACATGTGCAGAAAAGCACAATGAAACGAGTGTAGTGTGCGTGTGCATGCTTGTGTGTACACATGTGTGCGTGCGTGCATGTGTATTCGTATGTAAAAGGACAAGAAGCCCCATGCCCACAGGGGTTGATGCTTTTGTGGCTCATGCTAAATTCCCCCCCCTTTTTTGGGGGGACATCCTTCCTTTATGGAATGATTGTGTGTTCTTCTGTTGTATGAACAGAGTGTCATCAGCTACCACAGGTCACGCATGCTCCTGCTGTCTTTTTAGATAGGATGTTGCTTTTTGTGCATTTCCCTAGTCTAAGAGTTTTGTTGGTCTTGAATTATTTTCTGACTGGTGGTTTACGTTTCTCCTGTCTCTAGCAAGTGGTCAGCAGAGACATCTGGCCGAAGCAACGCCATGCCACATATTAAGACGTACATGAGGCCCTCATCAGACTTCAGTAAACTGGCTTGGTTTCTTGTTACGAGGTAAAGTTTCCTTCTGTGTCTCGTGGGAGGTCTTGTAACTTCTGCTCTGAAACTGGGTGGAGTACTAAGAAGTGTTCTGTGAAGNACCATTAGTTCCCAGCCTGCTTCTGTCACTGAGCCTTGAAGGAGACCTGTGACTATTGTGTTACTGAATGTGTGATCATAATTTTTCATGTCTATCTAGATGTTTCTAAGATTTGCATAAACTTTGGATTTACTTCTTTTTATATGCTGTAATAATAATAATAGTGATTAAGCAAACTGAAATTTAGGGTAAATACAGAAGAAACAGAATGTTAAAATGGTTATTTTTTTCTCCTATTAACATCTCTTTAGATAATTAAAACGAACAATCAAATCTCTCATGTGCCATTTTAAAAACCTCTTTATTATAATATAATTCATATACCATAAATCTGTGCATTAAAATCTACAATTTAGCAGTCTAACCTGTTCACAGAATTGTACAACCATCACATAATCTAATTTTAGAATATTTTAATCACCCCTAAAAGGAACTCACTACCCACTGACATTTTTGTTTCTTTTTTTTTTTAAAGATAAATTGCTTTGCCCTTTGGAAAATAGAGCTGCGACTAAAACATTATTAGTACCTCGCTCCTAGTCAGACATAAGCACTGGGCATCTCTTTGTGATTCAGTAAACTAATTGATGTCAATCACAACTAATTACACTGTCACTGAATGGAATTGCTGCTTTAAGATTGAAATGGTACCCAAGAACACACTTCCAAACAAAAAAAAACCTAGTCATTTTTTATGGCTAGCATTTGTGCGTGGTTCAGGGAAGGAATACTGACCCAAAGAGATGGTTGATAAACATGATGACAGAGGCCATCCTAAAGGTTTTTGCAGCCCCAGAGCATAATGGAAAAACATACTTTTGAGTTCTAAAAATAAACATTCAGGNTGCTTTTCTGTCATTTAGTAGCTATATAAACTCAGGGATTTATTTAATCTGTGTTTGTTTCCTAGTCTGTAAAAAGGAAGAGGTAATGGCTACATTGGGGGTTAGTGTGAGCATTAAATGAGGTGTCAGAACTGGGTACCTGGGATAGAACAGGTCCTCAGTATGTGGTGGCAGCAGTTGTGCATGACGGCAGTGGTTATACACAGTGAACAGACATATATGCAGGCAGAAGACTCATACACATTAAATTTTTTTTTCACTAAAGAATGTCTGATCCCCCTCCTAATAATTGGCCATCATTAAGCAGCTTCCTACCTTTGTAAGGGTATTCTCACCTTCAATAACTCATCCTCTTTAATATTTCACAGTATACATGTGTTTCTTTTCTTTTCTGTAGTTATTTTGTTGAAAAATGTCTCCTAATGCAGTTCAGGCTGGCCTTAAACCCATGGTAATCCTTCTGTTTCATCCTCCCTCCTCAATGCTGGGATTACAAGCATGAGCCATCAGGCCTGGTTCAGTGCTCGTATGTGTGTGTGTGTGTGTGTGTGTTGCACACACATATTAGACAAGGTCTCACTATGTACCTCTGGCTGGCCTGGCTCTAGCTATGTAAACCAGATTGGCCTCAAACTCACAGAGAGATCCACCTACCTTTGTCTCCTGAGTGCTGGGATTAAAGGTGTGGGCCATCATGCCCTGCTCAACATGTATTCCAGTAGGTGATAAGACATAGACAACATCATTTCTTCATTCAGGAAGTCTAGTAAGCTCTGCTTGTAGGATCTATGTGAGTAGCTGTGATTGATAATCAAATACAGCATGGTCCCTGTTCATGAAAGGCACTAAGTAATGCCCTGTTCTTTCTACATTTTCACTACCTGCTTGTTGAGAAGATGAATGAAGTACCCATCAAGATTTCATAATCATAAGATACTGAATTATTCTGTTTCANGTACTATCTGTATTTCATGGAAAGCAAGAAATAGAGAACCTACTCTAGTATGAGTTTTCATTTAAGGTATAATAGGGTAGGCAAGGCCGGTAGTCTGTTTGAGAGGGGGGGGGTCAGATTAGGCCTATAGCAAATGCAGAAATGATGTTGGAGAGTATCTGAAGGGTTCAGAGAAGGTGGTCCTAAGAGGTGATGTTTAAGCTGACTCTGATTGAGGAATGCAGCAGCCCAACAGGGAAAAACACACTGGTCAAGGGAACAGCTCAAAAACGTCTCTCAAGCTGGAGGAAGTGTAGAAGGTTAAGCTCTTTCTGCNTGATATGCAGAACTGAGCCAGATAACAGGGGCCCTGAAGTGCAGTGACATCATCTGATAAATGTGTTGAAAGCTAGGTNAGGCTGCTGAATGGAGAGTGGGTGATGAGGAAGGAGTGGATGTGTGGCAGCAGAGGTTGGCAGTCCCAGAGCCCGTGCTGTTTATGGGGAAGAGCTGGTAGAAACAAACTACCCGGGATGGGGAAGACTGTGTAGAGCATACTTCAAAACCTCTGTCCAGGGAAAGGCTGAAGTGGTAGGACACATACAGGTGTAGAGCTAAGCCCAGACTTCAACTCCACCTCTTATAATCCTTGAGCCTCACCAAACACATTTCCTGAAACACAAAAGCAAGACACAAAAGTGCACTGGCAGTTTGGTGGAGTTCTACAAGCACTTGCCACTGGCGGCTCAGCAAATGACACTTCACTAAGAAAGCTGGATTCTGGATAGCAGCCATGACTATAAGTAACAGTGCTTGTGATAAATATCTCCTTGTAAGAATGTAAAACAAAAGCTGCTATTAGTCAGACTAATCACCTAATCACTAATCACCCTCTAGAGTAGCCCCTCCGTCTGTAAATTTACAATGATGACAAGAACTGTAGTAACCTCAGAATGCATCATCAGATCCTTGATGCAGCCCCTTGGTCACCTGGGTGATCACTGTCGAAATGGCCAGCCCTAGCCAGCATGGAAGAAACAAGTGTTGTCTCTGCCCTGCAGGTGTATGAAGGAAGGGGATTAGAGAGAACTGACTGCCACTAAGCGGCCTCACTTTTCTCTCTTGGTCATCTCAGAGTTTTGTGAGATGGCATGGGCCCCTCCTAGATGAGAAGTGAAGCTATAGAGTTGAGGCAGCTCCACCAGCCACTCAGCAAATACCCATTACCCACAAGGTGCTATGGGAATAGAGGAAAGCTAAGTCGAACTTTGTATTCTGTGCAATTTACAGTTAAATGAAAGAGATTGATGAAGCTGGTCATGCCACATATATTGTTTGATCCTGTGATGCTTTTCTGACTATTCTGCACAGGTATTTTCTTCTTCCCTAGTAGAGCCTGAACTTGCAGTCATCCAGGGCTTGGCTTAAACATGGCTTCTTCAGCTGATTGGATTCTGCAGTCTCCTGGACTTGTACATCATCACNGTGCCTTTCCCATCTATAGGGCTGTTTATGTGATTAATGGCTTCCCCTGTAGGCTCTGACACCAAGCCCGTATCTCTCTTGTTTAGCACAGCCCAGCACCTGGCAGGGAGCCTGACATGCAAGAGATGCTCAGTACAGGTTTCTTATCAAGGTTAATTAAGGGAGGCGGAGCTGAGGTGGTAATGGTGAAAGATCTGCCTAGACTTGGTGCATAGATTGGGAGAGAGGCCTCAGGGATGACCCCTGAGCCAGGACTATGGCTGGTAGGTAGAGTTTGTTGTTGACATCACTGTAAACACTGAAGAAATGAGATGGCTACAGGAGGATGACAGATTTGATTGCAGGCCTCACTCACTGGTAAAGCCCTGGTGTAGCATTTGTGAGGTCTGGGTCCCATCCTAAGCACACATAGAAATAAATCTAATTGCATACTTACTGTAGTGAGACCTTCAAGTGGGATTGTTTGCTCTCCACAGAGGTTTGAGGTTTTATTATGTTAGTTTTGGTGAGGTTTTGGTTTGGTTTCTTAGTTCTCTATCATGCTTATCACTGATACCATAAGGCTTTGTGACTTTTCTGGGAGNGAGCAGAGCAGGCTACTGCCTGGTGCTGAGGAACATCCAGGAAATACACATGAAGAGGACTTCTCACTGCCAAGCACAGTGGCACATACTTGTAATTCCAATCCTCTGGGGCCTGAAGCAGGAGAATCATCATGAGCTCAAGGCCAGCCTGGACATTAAGGCAGGACCATGTCTCAAACAAATCAGAGGTGCAGTTTTCAATATGTCTCGTTGCCAACTAAGCCATCTGCCCTGGTTGAAGAGCCATTGGCCATGTGTAATAATCCTCCTTCTACNTTAAAAGGTCTAATTATCCATTCATTCTGGACATCATTCTTAGCCAGTTATTCATTGTATCTGCTGCTATATGGAGCACTTACTAAGTACCAAGCACTTTGCTAAGTGCTAGGAATATAGTAATAACAGCCATTGGCCTGGTTCTGGTGGTGGGAGTTANATAAAAAGCAAACAAGTTTATTCACACAGTCAAATGGGGGTGAGTACGATAGAGAAAAATAAAGTAGAATGGTAATTTGTATGCACTGACCTTCATTTGAAGTCTTCAGGACCAGATGAAGTTCAGGAAGATCACATAATTCATGTGTAGTCCATTAACTTCCCTGATGCTATCTGGCCCAGTATCCCATGGCAATTGTTTTGGAAGTGGCAGCTTTTGAAGGAGACTCCTGAACAGTGAAGGCTTCTTNCCAGACCTAGAATCAGGCACAAATCCCACCCAAACACCTGTTTGCACAGAGATCCTTTATTAAGTGGGGAAGAAAAGTTAAAGTGGCTGCTTTCTGACTCAGGCAGAAAACAGCAGTAAATGACCTTGCAGATGTAACTTTTAAGAGGAGGAAAAGGGGAGGTTTGTGTTATGATGGGCTAGGATGTGGTGGTAAAGGAGATAGGGGACAAGGGAGAAGGGGAAGGAGACCAGGGAAAGGGGGGAGGGTTATTTATCCCAGAGGGACAAAGGACTTCGTCTGGATAGAGAGGAGATAGATGTGGCACATAGGCAAATGGTTTACAAAAGTACAAGGGGAAACCCCGTGTTAGAATGAGGTGTTTAATTTTAATTGGGCACGTTAATTAGGTGAGCCAAAGGGGNCTTCTGATTGCTGGACATTAGTAGTCAGCCTCAGAAGGAAGAAGTGGCCAAATAAGGGGATAGACCTTGGTGGCTAGCTTTAGGAATGTAATCTCACAGTGTTTAGCAGGGCATAAGCAATAGGGGAGAAGGACAAGGTCTGCCAGAGCCATGCTCGCCATGCTCAAGCTGGCCAGAGTTCCTTCAACTTTTGCTACTCCATGAGTAAGAAGATCAAGTTTTGCTGTCAGATTAAATAAATCAAGAAAAGGCTTTTCTTGCAAGTTGGCTTAAGTTGCTTGTAAATTTAAGTTATATATAGTCCTTACAGTCAGTCAGTAAGCACAGAGTTCAGCAAGGTACATGAAAGGCCAAGCAGTGGGGCTCCATCACCCACATTCTNAACCACTGTGTATAGGATGAGTGGACCTAGGTAGGTGCTGCTTCTTAAATGGGAAGGCNAGGGAAGACCTTGTGTTTAGAGGCAGCAGTGAGTGCCGCTGAGTCGAGGAAAAGAGAAAGGTCAGAGAGTAGCTTGTGGTCAGCCTTTTTCTGTGTTTGAGGCAAAATTGCCAGGGAAATCTCCTGGAATCCCTGAGGCTTTACTAATTATACACTCGTAGGCAAAGCTTGCTGTCCTGCCACCCAGTTCCCAAATAACCACACAGAGACTTGCTATTAATTATAAATGTTCAGCCAATAGCTTAGGCTTGTTTTTAGGTAGCTTTTATAACTTAAATTAACCCATTTCTATTAATCTGTGTGCTGCCCAGAGGCTCATTTACCTCATCTGTGTNCTTTTCGTGTTGCTTCTTCCGAGTCTGGCTGGCAACGCCTCAGATTCTGCCCTTCTTCTTCCCAGTGTCCTCCTAGTCTGGCTCTCCTGCCTAATCTCTTCCTGCCCAGCTATAGGTGAGCCAGCTCTTTATTAACCAATGAGAGTAATACANATTTACAGTGCACAAAGATTGTTCCACAGCANGGGCCTGTGGGAAAGAGTTTTATATACATCANTGAATTTTATCATTTGAATTGGCTGGAATCCATAAGTGCTTTTAGAAGAAGGTTTGTTCTGGGCTGGAGTGATGACTCAGTGGCTAACAGCATGTACTGCTCTTGGCCGAAGACCCAAGTTTGGTTCTCAGCACCCATGTTGGGTGGTTCACAACCACCTGTACCTCCAGCCCCAGGCAATCAAATGCCCTCCTCTGGACTCTGTGGGCACCTGCACTTAAGTGCACATAACCTCNCTCCCACCTGGCCCCACCACACATACAATTAAAACTAAAACTTTGGTTTTATGAAAAAAAGCACTTTATCTAGGACTTTTTAGAATAAAATAGGGTTTTAATGTACTTAACTTGAGCTTATACAAAAATAGTGTGTTTCTCAACAGAGCACTGTTGGTATTTATTCTAAGTATTCATTAAGGTNTNTAGAATTGATAAAAATGACAGACTAGCAGGGTCTCAAAAGATCTGAGTTTCTAATCTATGAAAGTATATCGCTTTAGAGGTGTGCTTTGCTCTTGTATTTACTGCCCATATCTATTTACATGTTATTTCCCAACCACCTGTAAGTGAGGACATTGGCTTCCTGGCCTTGAGGATTTTGTTTTCTACAAAACAAAGGGTTTTAGAATCAAGCTATACATTCCTTCCCTCCTTTAAAAAAAATTATTTTGTATAAATATGGACATTTGCCTGAATGTAAGTTTGTGTACCACATGCATGCAGTACCTTTGCAGGCCAGATGAGGGCATCAGATTTCCCGGAACTGGAATTGGAGGGTTGTAAACTGCCCCATGGGTGCTAGCTCAACCTGGGTTCTCTGGAAGCACCAGTGCTCTTTACTGCTTAGCCATCTCTCCAGCTCCATTTTTTAAAAATGTATTTTAGCTTGAGTTAGGGTCTCACTGAGTTGTCCAGGCTGAACTTGAATTTATGGTGCTCTCATCCCAACCTCTTGAATAGCTAGGAGTAAAGGCATGTACCGCTGTGCCCAGGTTCAACATGGCCCCTTGATGGAGGCTGCTGTCACTTAACACAGCATATTCCCCCTTTTTTTTTTTATAGTACATACATACACCAGTAACACAGTCACTTGTTACTGTTGTCAGTTATTGTCTACAGTATATCATTGTATGTACTAGAAACTTTACATGCCTGGCAATGTATTGGGCTCATTTACACTAGCATCACTATCAGCTTAGTCATGACTATACTATAGCNCTAGACAATAGGGATTTGAGNGCTCTAGTGTATTATCATGGGCCACTCTCATGATCAATGTCTATGTTTGCTGAGATGTCATTGTTCAGAGTGTCACGATTTGAATCAGAACCCTTTAAAGACTTTCCTTTTTCAAGCTGGTAATATACGTACACAGTTTTAAAGGGGGGGGGGTCATAGGTAGATCGCCCTGCATTCCTATTCCTGCACCCTAGCCACTATATTCTTCAACTTGAAACCATTACCATTAGTTGGCCCGGGTGTTTAGTAGCTTCAACAACCCCAAGATCCTGTCCAAGCCTAGTACCCTCCGAATGTGATGTTAGCTGACCACATTATTTGAAGAAATAACCCGAACCAAGATCCAAAGATCTAAGTCCCAATTTGGATTATCATTTACTAGCCTTGCCATTTAAATTTTGGAAAAAAAATCATTTATAATGTGGGCTTTTTAATCTGATTTAATGGAATGTTCTGAGGCTAATGATAGAAAATATATGAGAATGTTGCCCGTTGAGCATTTAACATTAGTTGGTTAGGCCTCCTTTGTCATAAAATCGGTGTCTAAAACCTGTATCTAATTTGCATATATAACACATTAACATACAGTACATGGCTGAAAGACCCCTCTCTGGGAGCTGGAGAGATAGCTCAGTGCTAAAGAGTGCTTGCTGCTCTTGCAGAGTACCAGAGTTCNGTTCCCAGCACCTACTCAGGTGGCTCACAGTTACCAGTAACTCCAGTTCCAGGGGATCCAACACCCTCCTCTGGCTTCCCATGGGTTTCTGCACAAGCATGGTATACACATGAGAATGAATGCATGCTTGAGTGCTCACACACACAAATAAATCCTTGGTTTTCTTTAAAGACTTATCTGTAGACTACAGTTTTTTTAAAAAAACTCAATTTGAAGCTAATTTGATAATTGATGAGAATTATCCAACTTGAAGATGGGCACTTTCTGAATTCCTTTAATCCCAGCACTCAGGAGACAGAGGCAGGCAGATCTCATGGAGTTGAGTCTAGCCTGGTCTACAAAGCGAGTTCCAGGACAGGCTCCAAAGCTACACGGAGAAACCCTGTCTCAAAAAACAAAACAAAACAAAAAACAAGTACTTTTAACCAGATACCTGTATTTCGGAAACTTAGAGCTGGCGGTCTAGCTAGTTTGACACTAGGTTGGCTCTTTTCTCCTTTGTCTGGTTGTTTGCTTCTATNGCAAATTCTTTATGGTTTTAATAAGATTTTTTTTCTTTCCATCTGTTTTGATCCTACCATGAAATCATCCCTTGTTTGATGAGCATCCTGTTGTTAGGGAAATTACCAGTCCATGACGACAAACACAGTCGTCAAATTTTTACTGCAGCATCAGGGAAGCAAGAAGCAGAGCTTTAGGAAGAAACCTTAGCTAAGAAGATTGGGCCTAGACGTAGCTGGCAAACCCGATGAGAACAATTATGGAAGCTATGCATTGTGGGAGGCAAGAAATANGGTGGTTACTAACACTAGCTGGAGCACTGTTACGGTTGCCTAGCAACTGACAGGCACGGTTTGATAGAGATGAGCAGAAATGTTGGTGCTGCCACTCAGAGAAAGCGAGACAAGTGCTTGACTACAAAATCGCTGTTGGCTTTTTGGAGAAACATAAAAGACATTCTCCTCCTCTGCGCTGCTGTATCACTCTGTAATTCTCCTTCCCTGCTGTCTGCTCCTTCGCATGTGAAGCAGCGGGGGTTTTTTCCCTTCCTTTGTCTGTGATTTTTGGAGGAAACCAAATCGGATCACACAAAAGAATACTTGTAGATGTTACTGAGTAGATTTGGTTGCCTGGCGCCCCCAAGATAACCAGGATTCTTTGGTATGCCTTTTGTACTTAGTTACAAATAATGTTATCTGCCCTACCCTACAGTCTGCAAATGATTTCTTTTGTACTTTAGAGATGATTTGAGGCCACTGACCACCTTTGCTTTCTTGCATTCTGGTACAAGCAGAGCAAAGACAGCATTTCTTTGTTCATGTCCATGTGAGCCAGCCTCCAGAAACATTAGCTCTGGTGGGAAAACGTTTGAGACCCTCCCCTAGGACCTCAAGCCTTTTGTGTGCTGGTACTCATAGTCATGAGGTGTGCCTGTGGCTTGAGATGAGAGGCTATGTGTAGTCCCTCTCCAAGGACTAGCCTCCAGAGAAAACCCATATATATGATATAGTGTTTACCATATGCTGGATAAGCCCCCCCCCCACTTTTATACTAACTCCAAACCTCTCAGGGGCTGGGTACTAGTCTTACCCTCATTCTAGGGCTGTGGAAAACAAAAGCATAGAGAACTTAAATAGTGTGTGCCAAATGACCCAGTGTGTAAGGTGGGGAGACCTGAAATTCAGGGCCAGTAGTCCATCGAAAATTTTTGTGCCTAAGCTTTGCTTGTGGATGATGGATAAGACAGGTGAGGGGAACTTGGAATCTAGTCAGTGTCAACCCATTGATCTCTGCTTTGAGACTGGCACTGCTGACTGAAGCCCGGGGAAGAGCACAGCTCATGGACTCCCCACGGCCCCTTGCTTGTTGAAGTTGCAGTGGCCCAGTTTCCCTCCTCCCTCCTGATAGTTACTGCTACCAGCCCAGACCTCATTGACCTCTCTCCAGGCCCACTGCCCAGTGTACCCTGGCTTCCTGCCTAGCTTGATTTTAATTTCTGGCCCAGCCAGACACAGGCCTGTCATCCCAGCCACTCAAGAGGCTGAAGTGGGAAGATTACAGGTTCAAGGACAATCTGGGCAACTTAGTGAAACCCTCTGTAAATAAAAACTGAAAGGAAGGCTGGGGATAGTTCAGTGTCTTATGTATGTGCAGCCCTAGGTTCTGTCTCCAGTTCACCACCCCCAAATGTTCCCGCCATGGCTGTAGCTTACGGCCTTTGCTGAGCAAGTCGAGCGGCAATGTAGTCTTTGGGCCTGAAGTGAAATAGCACATTAGGATCGTGAGTGCTTACAGCAGCAAAACTACTTCCTTCATATCCAGGAAGCAAAGCTGGGAAGAAGAGAGACTAGAGCCCCAGAATCGCCCTCAAGGGCCTGCATCNAATGACCTAAAGACCCCATGCAACACCCACCTCCTAAATCTTTAGCGCATGGACATTTGGAACACACTTAGCCAAGTCATACTGCTTATCAAAGCCTTTCTNTTAAACAAAAGATGCCGCTTCCTGAAGCTGCCTGCAGTTTTTCCCTGTAGGAGTGATCGCCCTCTCCCCTAACCGTGCTCCCTGCTGCTGTAGTCAGTACCCCGTGGATGCCCCTAACTGCTATAGCATAAGCACACCCCCTGAACCCCCCTCCACCTGATGAAGCTCTCANTAGTCACAGAGCAGCTATCAATATCCCATCCCAAGGCCCACACACCCAGCATGATATCCGGAGTAGGTTTGGAAAGTGTGCTTGCACATGGCAGAAGAAATGAACAAAAGACCGAACAATCATAGGACACTTAACAAACGGTGTTGGACAAGAGGACCAGCTAGATGACTCAGGCTGTAGGTGGCATTTGCTTTTGCATGATGTGGCTGAGTTTGGTAGGAACAGACTGGATGGTTAGAAGCCAGGGAACTTCGATACCCGAGAAGTTTTGTCAGCTGCCAGGATGTGACTAGAAAATGGACGTTGAGTGAACAAGCTGACGTGTTTTGAGAGAGCTCTGGAGTTCTTGGCATCATACTCCAGCAAAGCCTGGCACAGACAGATACCCAGTAGACAACTTGTTGAATGAATGAACAGAGACAGGATACACAAAACCTGAAGGGCAGCAGTAGGTAAGTAAGACCCCCCCCAAAACTAGGAGCCAAAATAGATTGTTTCTCTCTGTAAATTAAAATTACCTCAAGTCTTTCGTTACCCTGAATGTGACTAGTGATAGGCTTCAGGATGCTTTGGGAAGAGGAAATCATGAACCTGAAGGTCCTAGGTCATGTTAGGAGGGGAAAGANCCACGAGCTGGCATAGAGTGTTGTGTAGGGAGGCGTGGGAAGCAGCTAGAAAGTTGTGGGACCAGCTTTGGGGGCAGACGAGAGATTTTAGACTTTCTGGTTAGGGGTCACTGAAGGCTTGAAAGCAAGGGAGCCAGGTGATCCACAGCACTTACGTTAGTATCATGGAGAGTATCGAGTGTTCAGCTCTATTGTAACCACCATACCATTTGTGATAAATAGCACTGTCAGCTTTCTGGGATCTAAATGGTCTAGGTGATATCACACCCATCTGTGGATGTAGAAACAGGTATAGCGTTTAAGCTGCTCATCTTATAAATAGTTGAACTGGGTCTTGGATCTGTCTTTTGTTTCCTCCACATCATACTCCTTTTCTGGAATCCATCTGTGNATGGACTAAGGAGAATAGAATACAGAGGCAGGAAGTCCTCCTGNGACACCGNTAGACCGCTAAGATGGGACCATACGTGACAGTGGAAGTGGGAAAAGAAGAAGTCATTCAACCAGACTAGGATGGGAGGGTCAGAGTGGTAACAGGCTGAGAGCAGGAAGGAAGGAGTGCACTGCCCGTCAGGTGAGCACAGCTCTGTGGCAGTTACAGATGTTGTCAGGTTCTGGGAGCTGGTTACAGACCCCAAGAAGGCTGTCCCTCAAGCTGTCTCAATGAGTATCAGTGGTAACCTAGTATTCTCTCTAGAGCAGTAATTCTTAGTGCTATTCATTGTAGAGCTCCAAAGGTATAAGAAAAGATCCCAGCAGATTGTGCCACTATGGGACCCAAGGAAATGACACCAAGGTACCAGGCTTCATAAACTCAGGGTCATCAAAGGGTGTGAGGTCTGTGAGGTAAATTAACCCAACACTGGCCATACATTGGTCCTGTTGGCCTTCCCTGGCTAAATAGCCTACCATCAGCAGCCAAGAGAGATAGTCCCTGCTGCTCTCTCTGCCTGTGTCTTTCTGTCCAACCCAGGGTCGGGCTCAATCTGTGCTGTTCCACTGTTCCTTGGAGCCCTGTAAGCTCTGAAAACTCCTTCCCAAGGCCACAACAGTGGATGAGGGAGATAAGCCCAAGCACTTCCTCTCCTGGAGACTCTAGTCTTTTCTTGGTGAAATGNTTCTTTTGAACAAAAAATTCTCAGAGAGAGAGAACAAACTTTAAAAGTATGTGTTTGGTGGGAGCTCCACCTCAATCCCTGGCACGGGCAGCCCCCAGCCACCTCCACACAATGTTACCGCTTCCTAGCCAGTGGGTCCACTTCTGGACGCAGTTGCTGGGCCTTGCTCCAGCCTGGTGCCCTATTCCTGCATGGCTCAGGCTCCACCCCAGCACCACCCACACCTCCAGCTGCCTGGACTCCTGGCCAGTGTGCAGCCCGTGTAGCAGCCCAGCACTGGGCTGCACACTGCTGAACCCACCCCTTCAAAGCCCACCAAACACGGCTCCTCCCCAGAGAGGCTCAAGACCACTCNCTCTGGTTATTTAAGCGGCATCCTAGAAACTAGACTCGTGTTTCCTCTGGTCTCATCTGGGTCTCTCTCTGAGGGACTGGGGAATCACCAGGAAATGTTTGACCATTAAACCTGGCCTTTCCCTCATTCGGTCTAATTTGGATTGCTGCATCAGTGGAGAGGCTTATCCAAGTGTAAGAAACTTATCAGTATAATTAAAATATTTCATTTCCCTGGACCCATCCTAACAAAATGTCATAGTTCTATAGAGGACTGAAACCTTTCCCAGTCCTTACTGTGTCCTGCCTTATAGTTCCCTAGTCACCTTTGCCTAGGTGATTTCATCCATCCACCATCTTAACCAGTGAACAGGTGGTGGTAAATCCATATGTGCTCTTTATAGCTTCCCATAGTCATAGCTTTCCCACCACAAGAGGTGCACCAAAACAATGGACCATTTCAGCAGATGACAAAATACTAAGTAATATTTGGTTGTGGATCAGTACATATTAAAATTCTTTGATATGGTGCCTTAATACCAGTTCTGACTAGAATTTGAAAAGCAACTTTTTGAAGGAGGCCATGACATTTGTCTGGAGAGGTCAGTTAAGTTGTCCTTTTATTATACTTACTTACTTACGTAAAACGTGTATGGCCAAAGGATAATTTAGGGAGTCAGTTCTTGCCTTCTACCATGTTGATCCTGGGGATCAAACTCAGGTTGCCAGGCTTCTTGGCAAGTGCCCTGACCCACGGAGCTATTTCACCAGCCCCAATTGCGGGTTTTGTTTTTGTTTTATTAATTTGGTCTTTTGTTTTTATTTGNTTGGTTGGTTGGATAATTGGATTGAATCTAGGGTCCATGCTTGCTAGGCAAGCACTCTCTCAATGAGCTATATCCTCAGCTAGGAGGAATTTTGACCATAATTCTTTGCATTTTGAATCCTTGGTGCTGATATGATGGCTTCTGAAGTCCTTACAATTGCATCTGTGGGATCAAGGCTAGATGATTCCATTTAAAGACAAGTGTGGACTGTGCCATGGAATGCNGGAGCCTCCACTTGGAGTTCACTGTGTATATGAAAGAGTTTGCAAGGCGATCATGGTTTGCCTGTGACTGGGGATCAAGTAGATTGATGAGAATCCACTTGGCCATTTGTGAGAACATAGACTTGCAAAAACCCACACAGAGTGCAACACTCTGCTCCACTTGTCTGTCTGGAAAGAGATCAGGTGGTCCATATTCTTCCTTTCCCATGGAATTCTTTGTTACTTTGCATACAAGCAATAATGCCTTTAAACCAGGGTTGCTGCTGCAGAGCCTCTCTGGCAGCTAATCTCATAAGGTCATTCAATATGTGCAGATTTGATTGCGTCTTCGCCGTGCTGTTATGTTTCCAGCACCTTCTTACTTTCTGTGGTAATAGCCGGGGACTTCCATGTGTGTCCCACCTTAGAACTTGAGTTGTATTTCCGCCTTGGGCACTCGTGCTATGGTTGTGCATCAGTAATGCAGTCTGGTGAATGATGTTTAAACCTATCTATACCAAAACTGTATGACTAGGAAGCCTGGGAAGATCTGCCTTCTGGAGCATTCTGTCATTTAATGAATCACACCAGAGGAAAGGGTCACAGTCACCACCCATAAACTCAGCAAAGAATTGATATTTGTAAGTGCATACGTTTAGTAAGCACCATCTATGTGCTAGGGACTTTACACACCTTATGTGATAGACCCCTCATTCGGTGTTACAAGACAGACATCACTGTATCACTGTTAGGAAGCTGATGATTGCCAGGATCNCCCTAATTGTGGTCAGAATATGTGATTCAGGTTCTGNGTGTGCTANTCCTCTGACTTCTTTTGCATTTTGTGCATTACTCTCAGCAGACTCTTTCTCCAAATTTTGACTTACAGTGTTTGTTCTCTGACCACGAGTCTTAACCAGCTGCATCCTCTAAGCTGTGTGAATCAGCTGCCTTTCTTGANTAAAGTAGATGTTTCTNGCCTGCCTGACATCATCAGGATTCAGTGTTAGGAAAAGATCTGGGGGCTGGAGTAGCAGCCAACAGCTTCTGAAAGAGGCTGGGCTTACGGAGGAGGAGGAGGAGAGGGCTCGGCTTCTAAGGAGTGGGCAGAGTGGAAGATATCCTGGACAAAGGAAGGATGTTTGTGCATCTGTGGGGGTAAGGAGAGGCATGGAAGACAGTGACAGGAAACAAGATTGAAAAGCGTGGATCCAGTCCTTTCTTGAGTGTCTTAGATGCCAGGCTATGGCATTTATTGTAGGCTTTGGTTGAAAGGATGCCGAGAACCATAGGAGATCAATACGGGATGAGAAACCTGAGGCAGAGACAGCCATTTGGAGCTCTGTTCTAGGGTAAAGGGATATGAACCAGGGGCCTGAAAACACCAGACAAGCAGTAGTACCTTCAAATACCTTTACTGAAAACA
This sequence comes from Neotoma lepida, assembly GCA_001675575.1. Classification (NCBI taxonomy): domain Eukaryota; kingdom Metazoa; phylum Chordata; class Mammalia; order Rodentia; family Cricetidae; genus Neotoma; species Neotoma lepida. The sequence goes on from LZPO01027366.1 coordinate 923,528, forward strand.
TGTTACAGGCTACTTTAGAAAACTGACTCAAAATATCAGTCTATAAAACTGCTAAGTCCATAATGCCTGAGATATTTGGGCCTGACTAAATGAGACTGGACAGAAGGGAATTGGCCTTAAAGATGGAGNATCAGAGAGGCAACCCGCCATTAAATACTAGNCGGCAGGGGAGCAGGCATGCTGGTATAGGCCATTATCCCAGTACTCAGAGGGCAGAGGCAGCAGGATCTCTTTGAGTTCCAGGACAGCCAATACTACATAATGAAACCCTGTCTTTAAAAAAAAAAGAAAAGAAAAGGAAAACCTTCTAAACACTGAGGGAAATGTCAGAATTCTTCTATAGAACATCCAGGGGGAGCTTAAGGTCCTACCAATACCTAGATTGTAGCCCAGCATGACCCATTTTGAACTCCTCATCACCAGGAGCACAGGATAGTAATTCTGTTATTTGAAGGCATGGACCTTATGCCATCTATTAAAGCAATAATAAACCAAAGTACGCTGCATGCATTAGTCAGACCCTCTATCACTGTACCTGAGAAAAGCAGCTCACAGGAGGGATTGGGTTNTGGTTCACCATATCTGAGGTGGCAGTCCACTCCATAGTCCTTGGCCCTGCTGGCTCTAGGGCCATGGTAAGGCTGAACATCATGGTGGGAACATGTGGCAGAGGCGTCTTACTACAGGGAGGACCAGGGATAGAAAGAGACATAGAGGAAGCAGGAACAGGATGCTCCCTGCTCCTAATGCCCTACTTCCAGTCAGGCCTCACCTCCTGAAGTTTCTAGTGCCTCCAGAATAGCACCATCAGCCCAGGAAATAGGCTCCATTGTAAAAGACACTTCGAATTAAAATAATCAAAAGAAGAAAGGCATAATTTTAAAACACAATTTCACAGAATTAAACATAGATATGATTAGAAATGCTGAACACCACTTCTAATCAGAGCAATCATAGTTAAAGATGTATTGTGTCTATTAGAATTCAGGATTGTCCTAGATTATCTAGGACAGTGTTCTCAGTGACCCAAGAAAAGAATGCTGTTGTATGCTTTGAGTAGTAATCTATGTAGGGAAAGATGTTTTAGATGGATTTGACAGCCTCTGAATTCTAGCTTCTTATGTGTACTGAAATACAACATAAATCATTTACAGTGTGAGACTTTCTTTTTCTTTACAGTGAGACTATTTTTTCCTCTTTGTGACACATTGTTGTAGTCCATAGAGAGAAACAGAGCCCAAGGGCAGTACAAAGAAGCCTAGAGCCAATGCAGAAGAAAAGCAACATGTACCACCTGGGTGTGCTTGCAGAAGGCATGCTCCCGGGGGCCTTCGGGAACAGGTGTCAGCAGCAGTGGCTGTGGTCTGTCACTCTCCCCTCACTGCAGCTGCCCGGTGTGATCTTCTTCANCATTCACTGTTAACACTATGTGACATCTGACTGTGCCACTGTCGGTCCCCTACCTCTGACACTCCAGAGGTGTGGTGGCATAAGCTTCATTCTGTAAACCATGTCTTCTCTTTGCACAGCTGCTGCCTAGACTGTTGAGTAATTAGGATGCAAAGAAAGGCTTCATCGGCCAATATGTGTCCCTGTGATAGCCGTCTCTCTGGAGGACACATACACCTTTAACAGTATCTTAACAATGAACCCAGTCAGCAGCTCTACTGATGCTCAAGCCAGCGCTGGCCATGACAGCTACCTCCATCACCAGTGTTTAGACTCTGAAAGATTCACAGAGCAAAGTGTGGTCTCGAGGCCATCCTCATGGGCTCCCTTCTCTTGAGAAGCTGTTTCCAGCAGATTACCATGAGCTTTCATATAAGTGCTCTTGGTAGGAGGCTCCCAGTGGAAACTAGGAATTTTTCTCTTTGGGGTGACAGGGGAGCACTCCCTCCAGGTAGATGTGCAGAGGATGACTTGGAGATAAGAGCCTAAAACAAAGGAGACTGGGAAGTGCTTAGGGGGTCACTGTTAATAGGGAAGCAAGGATAAAGCTATGTTCATGGCTTTACCTCATGCTCATGGTTCTAGCTTGTTGCTCTCACTGTGTCTACCTTTTCCTTGCCCTCTGCAGACATCCCACTCCAGTGTCAGGGCGAAGATAAACAGTCTCACAGAGCTATGTTAACCAGCTCCCACAAGAGCAAAATGTCAGATTTCTAGGGAAAAAAAACATGCACATCCATTTATGTTAGATGCAATCTTCTAACTCTGTAGTCCTGGTTTAGCTTTAACCTCTGTCCCTCAAACAGTGTTTTTTTTTTTTCACTATTACTTCATGAGTAGTTTGGGCAGTGTCTGGTAGACAGTAAGACTCGACACATCCTGAATCCCACCCTTGTCAACAGCCACACCACCCTGAATGTGCCCAGTCTCATCTAAATCCTACCCTGTAGAATTGCATCCTTCAAAGAATGAAGTAACCATTCCCTTTCTAGTACTCAAGCAGCACTTCAGATACAGCAAAAGCAAGGAAATGCACCTTGCACTGGCAGGAGAAGGCTGCTCGGTCCAGAGGGATGCAGGAGAAAGCTGGACAGTTGAAGGCAGTGGACAGTAGGTCTGAGTGGAAAAGAGCAACTGGAAGGCCTTCAGAGTTCCAGGAACACAAGACCTTTGCATGAGCCTCAGGGTGTCACTTTGCCCTGTAGAAGACACTGGTGGCTTCTATACCACCCACACTCAGAGCAGATAGCATGAGAGTTTGGAAATACATTCCCAGTCTTCCTGGCTGCCCTGGGTGCCAGTGATTCAAAGCATTACTCATAATGTAAGAAATTATTAAAGATGACATTTCAAGAAATGTTGATTTGTCACCCAGACAACCTACGAGTGTCTTTCAAGTCTCCTGGTGTTCAGGGTAGAATTTTGAAGGCTGCAGATCCTTGGAATTCTGCTAGAAGGCAAATCCAAAAGCAGGGTAGGAGGGAGCCATCTGCGAGAGGGCCCCTATGGTCTCCATTTATCCTCGCTGTGGATAAGCCCTCAACTCATGGCATGTGAGGGAACACAGTCAATATGGGAAGAATGAGAAGCCTTTCCAAGGGCACGTTTGGCTCGGGTATCATGTTGCTGACATTCAAGGGTGTTACCCAGAAGGCAGAGACCTAAAAGGGGAGAAAAACTTTGAGACGACAACCTCCACCTCAGCCTGCTGGTTGATTTTATCATTAGACGTTTGCCTTAGCACAGGGACGATGCCATTTATCACTGACAGGTGAGAAACCTAAATCCTAGCTGCCTTTCCAAGAAAATGTTCTCCTAAAGTGATACCTCTCTTTCTACTTCTGTCATGTTTCTCTGTGACCTTGTGCATCACAGAAAGGCTCCCTATCCCCAGTGTGGTTCAACTGCTTGAGAAGGCAGGTAGGTCTGTAAATGTTCTTTGAGGTGGGGTCTTATGTAGTCCAGGCTGGCCTTGGGCTCCTGACTTTCCCACCTCCACCTCCAGGGTCCTGGGGTTACACACATGCACCATCACACCGAGCTCCTAACATTCATCTTTAAAGAGAAACAGAATTTGGGCAAACCTAGTTGATTTTTTTTTTAAGGTTATGCAGTAGGTTTTCTCTTATTAACAGCAATTTTCCTAAAGTTGCACACATTTGTGGGGAATACTGTATACAGTGTACAGTGATCAAGTCCAAATAAAAACCATTTCCATCTCTGTAAAGGCTCATGTCTTCGTGTCTCTTCAACTCCCTGTCATTTAGCCCNCCTTAAAATGTGTAAGAAGTTCCCATGATCTGCAGCTGGGTAGGGCTGTTGATTACTATTCTCTTGGCAGTTTGCATATCACCTTCATGTATTCTAAGTGCTGGTCCTCAGGGAGGAGGCTTCCGGGTCAGAACCAACAGGATTCCTTCGAGTCCTGCGACTTAAGTGTATAGTGTCTCCAGCAATAGAGTTTTACTTTCTAGGAGGTAACCAAGGACAGTAGCAATAGCCTGTATTGGGGGAGGTATTGTGGACCCTTCTTACCAACAACGTAAAGGGAAATATCCCCTTCCTGGCACTGGCATTTTGTTAGACAGTCTATGGTTCCTGGGGAACATCCTTTTATGTGGGACACTATATATATCTTAGAAAAGAAGAGGCTTCCCTATAGCTTTTTNCATTCACTGTTAACACTATGTGACATCTGACTGTGCCACTGTCGGTCCCCTACCTCTGACACTCCAGAGGTGTGGTGGCATAAGCTTCATTCTGTAAACCATGTCTTCTCTTTGCACAGCTGCTGCCTAGACTGTTGAGTAATTAGGATGCAAAGAAAGGCTTCATCGGCCAATATGTGTCCCTGTGATAGCCGTCTCTCTGGAGGACACATACACCTTTAACAGTATCTTAACAATGAACCCAGTCAGCAGCTCTACTGATGCTCAAGCCAGCGCTGGCCATGACAGCTACCTCCATCACCAGTGTTTAGACTCTGAAAGATTCACAGAGCAAAGTGTGGTCTCGAGGCCATCCTCATGGGCTCCCTTCTCTTGAGAAGCTGTTTCCAGCAGATTACCATGAGCTTTCATATAAGTGCTCTTGGTAGGAGGCTCCCAGTGGAAACTAGGAATTTTTCTCTTTGGGGTGACAGGGGAGCACTCCCTCCAGGTAGATGTGCAGAGGATGACTTGGAGATAAGAGCCTAAAACAAAGGAGACTGGGAAGTGCTTAGGGGGTCACTGTTAATAGGGAAGCAAGGATAAAGCTATGTTCATGGCTTTACCTCATGCTCATGGTTCTAGCTTGTTGCTCTCACTGTGTCTACCTTTTCCTTGCCCTCTGCAGACATCCCACTCCAGTGTCAGGGCGAAGATAAACAGTCTCACAGAGCTATGTTAACCAGCTCCCACAAGAGCAAAATGTCAGATTTCTAGGGAAAAAAACCATGCACATCCATTTATGTTAGATGCAATCTTCTAACTCTGTAGTCCTGGTTTAGCTTTAACCTCTGTCCCTCAAACAGTGTTTTTTTTTTTTCACTATTACTTCATGAGTAGTTTGGGCAGTGTCTGGTAGACAGTAAGACTCGACACATCCTGAATCCCACCCTTGTCAACAGCCACACCACCCTGAATGTGCCCAGTCTCATCTAAATCCTACCCTGTAGAATTGCATCCTTCAAAGAATGAAGTAACCATTCCCTTTCTAGTACTCAAGCAGCACTTCAGATACAGCAAAAGCAAGGAAATGCACCTTGCACTGGCAGGAGAAGGCTGCTCGGTCCAGAGGGATGCAGGAGAAAGCTGGACAGTTGAAGGCAGTGGACAGTAGGTCTGAGTGGAAAAGAGCAACTGGAAGGCCTTCAGAGTTCCAGGAACACAAGACCTTTGCATGAGCCTCAGGGTGTCACTTTGCCCTGTAGAAGACACTGGTGGCTTCTATACCACCCACACTCAGAGCAGATAGCATGAGAGTTTGGAAATACATTCCCAGTCTTCCTGGCTGCCCTGGGTGCCAGTGATTCAAAGCATTACTCATAATGTAAGAAATTATTAAAGATGACATTTCAAGAAATGTTGATTTGTCACCCAGACAACCTACGAGTGTCTTTCAAGTCTCCTGGTGTTCAGGGTAGAATTTTGAAGGCTGCAGATCCTTGGAATTCTGCTAGAAGGCAAATCCAAAAGCAGGGTAGGAGGGAGCCATCTGCGAGAGGGCCCCTATGGTCTCCATTTATCCTCGCTGTGGATAAGCCCTCAACTCATGGCATGTGAGGGAACACAGTCAATATGGGAAGAATGAGAAGCCTTTCCAAGGGCACGTTTGGCTCGGGTATCATGTTGCTGACATTCAAGGGTGTTACCCAGAAGGCAGAGACCTAAAAGGGGAGAAAAACTTTGAGACGACAACCTCCACCTCAGCCTGCTGGTTGATTTTATCATTAGACGTTTGCCTTAGCACAGGGACGATGCCATTTATCACTGACAGGTGAGAAACCTAAATCCTAGCTGCCTTTCCAAGAAAATGTTCTCCTAAAGTGATACCTCTCTTTCTACTTCTGTCATGTTTCTCTGTGACCTTGTGCATCACAGAAAGGCTCCCTATCCCCAGTGTGGTTCAACTGCTTGAGAAGGCAGGTAGGTCTGTAAATGTTCTTTGAGGTGGGGTCTTATGTAGTCCAGGCTGGCCTTGGGCTCCTGACTTTCCCACCTCCACCTCCAGGGTCCTGGGGTTACACACATGCACCATCACACCGAGCTCCTAACATTCATCTTTAAAGAGAAACAGAATTTGGGCAAACCTAGTTGATTTTTTTTTAAGGTTATGCAGTAGGTTTTCTCTTATTAACAGCAATTTTCCTAAAGTTGCACACATTTGTGGGGAATACTGTATACAGTGTACAGTGATCAAGTCCAAATAAAAACCATTTCCATCTCTGTAAAGGCTCATGTCTTCGTGTCTCTTCAACTCCCTGTCATTTAGCCCNCCTTAAAATGTGTAAGAAGTTCCCATGATCTGCAGCTGGGTAGGGCTGTTGATTACTATTCTCTTGGCAGTTTGCATATCACCTTCATGTATTCTAAGTGCTGGTCCTCAGGGAGGAGGCTTCCGGGTCAGAACCAACAGGATTCCTTCGAGTCCTGCGACTTAAGTGTATAGTGTCTCCAGCAATAGAGTTTTACTTTCTAGGAGGTAACCAAGGACAGTAGCAATAGCCTGTATTGGGGGAGGTATTGTGGACCCTTCTTACCAACAACGTAAAGGGAAATATCCCCTTCCTGGCACTGGCATTTTGTTAGACAGTCTATGGTTCCTGGGGAACATCCTTTTATGTGGGACACTATATATATCTTAGAAAAGAAGAGGCTTCCCTATAGCTTTTTCAAATACATTTAGTGTTGTTTCTTCTTCCCTCTGTATTCCCCTTTCTCCTCCCCCCTTCTCCCCAGTTAGTCCCCCGCCCCGCCCCATTTTTCTCCTTCATAGCTCTTGTGTCCTGCTATCCTCAAATTATATATGCACATACCACACACACACATTACGATGGTCAGTTTTGATTGTTAACATTTAGACCTATTTAGAAGACAAATCTCTGGGCATGTCTGTGAAGATGTTTCTAGAAGGTTTCGCTGAACAGGGAAGACCCACCTTGAATGTGGTCCTCACTCTCCCATGGTCCAGCCTTCATCCCGCTCTGCCTCTGAACTATGGACACAGTATCCAGCTGCCATATGGTCCTGCAACCACAGCTACAGTCACTGTCACTGCCAAGCCACAACAGACTGTACCCTCAAACTATGAGCCGCAATCAAGGCTGCCTGCCTTAAATAAATAAATGTATAAGGAGTTATTTGTAGCCCTGGTCACTGAGTGCAGCACACCAGGACTCACTTTGACACCAGTTGTCTGGCCTTTCTCTGCCCTCCCTAAGCCCCACCCCCTTCCCCGCCCCCAGCAGCTGCTGTGTTCACTTCTGTGAAGTCTGCTTCTAAGCATCCGTGTATAAATGAGAACCAAAGTGATCTTGGCACTTCTTTTGTGTCTATTCCAGGTCTCCTTCCTCCTGCTGTGCTGGGATTTTTTTTTTAAAGCCATACCCACAGCTTTTTGTCTATATTAAACACNATTCTAAATGAGCCATCTCATTCTGAATGCAGGCACCAGGCTGGTGGCCCCAGAGCTGCTTTCTTCNAAGCAAAAGTAGCAGTTAGCTTTAGTTGCCCCTCCCCGCAAAAAGACAGAAAGTGGCTATATGTATATGATACTATTAACAGTTTTTCTTTAACAGGTTTTTGTTTTTTAAGATTTATATTCATTATTCTCAGTTATATGGATGGGTCTATATGGATTTGTGCACGTGGGTGCAGTGCCCTTGGAGGCCAGAAGAGGGCATTGGATCTTCTGGATCTGGAGTTACAGGCACTTGGGATCTACATGGTTGCTGGAAACCGAACTCTAGTCCTCTGCAAGATCCTNACTGACTCCACACTTAGCCCTTGAGCCNAGTCTCTAGCNCCACANATTTTTCTTAAGNGCTGCTTTTATGTACAACAGAATACCACAACAAAAGACATAGCAATACCAGGGCTATAAAAAGAGGGAGTTTGGACATGGAAAAAAAATACTTCTAAGGAAGATAATCATTTTAATAACTGCCCTGGGGGGGTGCAAATGAGGGTGAAGCTATCCCTAATTAGCAATTAGATAAATCCTGAGAATTGTAGCACAGTGGGACTTAAATTTCTTTTTCAGTACCACAGATCTGCTCGAAACTGAATCAACGTGATTGCAGCTATGTATTTTTTGACCAATGCTCTCACAGCTGTGTACATCTGACCCACACAGAGATGCCATATTGAGACAGCCCCTTCTGTGTCCTTGTCTCCACAGTGCGAATCTGTCCAAGGCTGCCTGGGGAGCATTGGAGAAGAACGGCACCCAGCTGATGATCCGCTCCTACGAGCTTGGAGTTCTTTTTCTCCCGTCGGCATTTGTGAGTCACACTTCGCCTACCCCACTTGGTCACACATATTGTGAATGGGACTTCTATGTTCTCTCCCTCTAGTCACAGTGTGGGCCTAGCATTGTCTGGTAGCAGGGTCAGGATTCTAAACCAAAACCCAAGCTTTTAACATACCTGGCTAGAGGTTGAAAGGTGAGGTAACCATGTTTAAATAACTACTGTAGAGCATGATGCAAAGACCTCTACAGTGGGAATGACAAGTTATCAAAGGAGTAGCCAGCCAAGCCCAGGACTTTGGGGGTGGGTGCTAGGGGAGGCAAAAGATGGGGAGGGTTTGGAGTACAGGGAGAGGTTGGAAGACACATCACACCTGGAAAGGAATTGGCNGTAGCACAGTTGGGGAGTACAGAGTTCTGGGTTTAGCTGAGGACACACATGACGGTGAGCACCCAGAAATGCACCATGTTGGAAGCAGTCTCTCAAGACGTCCAGTACATCAGCTCCTCGGCAGCTTTGAAATGGCTAACAGCTTCCATAACCAAACGCCAGATGACGTGTCTGCTGTGCCTGTGGGGACCAGGTGGCCTAAGCCATATGTTTCACTACAAGTGGAATCATCCTTCCAGAGACTCATTTCTCTGAGCTACAGAGGCCCCAGGACCTCCCCTACCCTCCTCACACTCTGGGCACACTCTTGATCATGGGGTGTGGTCAGGGTTGCCTACACAGGGAAATGGTTAATGCCACCCTCTGTTTCCCGTTGTGCTGCCTGCTGTAGTTTTAGGATAGGTCCANTGTAAGCTGCTCTGGCTGGACTAGGTTTAGCTAAAGGGGTACCATGAGCTTGTCTGGAGACTTCAATCAGCTCATGAGCAGTAATGGATTCACAGTCTCACAGCGTGCTGCAAAATGCCCTCTTTCTTAGCACACCCAGCAGGACTCTNTCTTCCTCCCTTCTCCCTGTGCTCTGGGGAGCAGCTCTTACTTCTTTCTCCCACACTTGCTAGTCTTTACCTGTCCTTTTCCACCTCGGGGACTTTCAGGATGTAACTAACTGGCCACCCAAAACTGCTGTCATAAGGATTCAGCTCCCTCTGTTACCTACCGAGTAAACGTCCACTTGCTACTTACAGCTAGATTTCAATGTCACAGCCTCNAAAGGTAGATGGTGACCTACTTGAAGGACAAGGATGTGATGTCCCTGAGGTCCCACAGCTAGAGTAGGGTCTAGCACCGAGGCTGCTGTCTTCTGCCTGCTCCTGTGATCTTTTACTTCTGTCANGTGTCTAGAAAATGGCAAGTTTGTGATTCTCGACTACACTGCTCAGATATTTGCTGTGGTTATGGGGGCTGGTTTCAGTCCAGGTAAGAAATGTCCCCTGGTACTGACTCAGATCATGGAATATATTCCGTGTCTTTCTTATTTGGCTTTGGTTGTTNGCATTTGTAAAATCTGCTCTGAGTTNATCCCTACCCATGGAAATGTTCACAAGACAGAAATGTCACCCATGTCCTCCAGACCCCCCCTCAATGCCAATACTCTTTCTCTGTCTATTAGAGGAAGGCCATGGAGAAAAATGGGGATAATCATTTAAAATCCCCAAATTGACTTTATTAAGAACAAGGCAAGGCACATATGGCACATTTGAGGTAAAAATAGATACTGCATTATTTATGAAGAGTTCCTAGCAAACATAAAAGATGGATGCCGCCCCTTCTGTAGAGCTAGGCCCTAGACACAGTGACGGTGTATCTCACATACTGACTACAGGTAAGCCTGAGATTGACCTTAGCTTTCTAAACCATGAGCAGATTTATCTGAAGCATTACAGCACTGGCCGAGGAAAGATGGACAGAANGTCTATAGCTATTTATACATGTTCTGTTTTTGTTGTTCTTGTTGTTGGTTGTGTCTGGAAAGCTGGAGAATGAGAGATAACTAGGAGGAAGAGAAAAAACAGGGAAAGAGAAAGGAAACACAGTTACTTGAACTTTGAGGCTATGCTAATCATGTGACCGAAAGTGCTGTTCCTGTGGCCTTTCCATGTGTGGACTCTCTAATTCGCTGTTTTTGCTGTTCTTACATGTATCAAATAAAAGGCATTTTTGAAAAAAAAACAAACTAAGAAGGTCGCGGATCTCCAGCAGTTTCTTGGCTTATCTCTAGGGTCTGGGACAGTACTTAGCAGTGGCTTCTTCTATAAATCAGGTGAGGAGCAGCCAGCCACAGCCCTGGCCCACCATCATCTCATCCAGTTAGTTATATGTGCCCTTCAGTGAGTCATAAATGGCTGGGCACAGCGTTAAAGGTAGGCACTTCGAGGAATACACAGAAATGTTTTGACCTTGCGTTCAAAGGAGCTCATGGTCATAGTCAGACACCCTGTATGTGGTCAGTAAGATACATGTCCCAGGTGTGAGCTGTGGGCCAAACCATGAGGGTGGCGTGCAGCCTGAGTAAGCAGAAACTCAGGAACTATAGTGTTCTCTCATTGCGTTTTATAAAAATAAGATTAATCCCATAAAAGGAGGGAGTCAAAAAAGATGCCAAAGAAAGCTGTAGAGTCAAAGGNATTACTGATAATTCAGATTTGAGGGCAGGGAGGGGCCAGCCCAGCTCTGGGACCTGTGTAGTCCTTCTCTCTGGCTGCTGCCACCAGTGGACTCCCACTCAGTGAAGANCACTCTGTATGTCTTTCTGCTTCTTGGCTTCTGTCTGCCTTATGCATCTGGGCTCTCCTGGTGCATGCTCTAGTAGTGTGCCTGCCTCCAGAGAAGGGAGTTTAAAACCGCCCCAGAGATGGATTCCCAGAGCGCCTCACCAAACAGTGAGCTGCCATGGGCCTTGTNGGTCAATGGGATAAAGTATTTGGTTTCTTAATAGAGGAAGAGACTATCTCAGAGCTCCTGTGTGGCCTGCTGTAATGGGAAGCTTCTGGAAAGGCAGCAGAAGTGCTGTCTGTGGTGTTGACTTTGAGGGAAGCCAGCGATAACACAAGCTCAGGAATCATTGTCCATCTTTGAAAGAGGGGTTGGCCANGGAACTGCTCAGTTCCCTCCTTGAAGNCNATTGCAGNCTCNGAGCTGAACATTCGGTGGTCNAGGATGAACCTCATCAANGCCAGCCCAGGTCCACAAGCACCTGAGGCCTCCCCTAAGGTGGGCCCTGGGGAAAGAGTGAGAGCAGGCTATGGTCCTCATTCNTGGGAATCTCANGGGTNCATTGAGATACATAGATACAAACTTTACAGCNTANGATAAGAGGCGTGGTCAAGGGCATTTCAAGATATGAGTCTTGGCAGGTGGGGCACACGGGCTCTGCTGGGGGCCTGGGAAAGGCTTCTGTGAGGAGATTCTTCAGTTTGGTCCTTTGAGAAGCAAGCTCAACCCAGTTTCAGGCAGAGAAATACAACATTATAGTCAAGGAAAAAGTAGTGTTTTCTGTGTGCTAGGACTGTGGGGTGAGAGTGGGGCATAGTTTAGGAGACTGGACTCCTGATCCACGGTCGCAAAGCAGGACGCGCTGGGATGGACTGTGTCCCACCTGGACAGTGGAAAGACCATCTGCGTCACAAACCAANTGTCTGAGCCTTTGANTCTTATAAAACATAATTTTTAAATTATAGATTATCACTTATATTATTCAGAAGGTACTTGAGGATATGTGGCATTTGCAAATGTCATCAAAATCAGCTTGATCATTTAAAGGACACTAGCCAGACGGCCTGATTGCTAATGAATTACTGTTACTGGTCACCCCACTTCCGTGCTTTGAAGCATGAGAAATACCCATGGCAACTCTTTCTCTCCATATCTTTTAATCACTGGTTCTTGTCATTCCTGACTACTCAGAGCTGCTTNGTAATGTCACTTCTGGCCATCCCTGCAGCCACTGTGGCTGTTTCCATCAGCCTCTGCTCCCTTCCCATCAGCCTCTGCTCCCTTCTCTGGGGCTCCTTTCTTCAGGTCANCCTCCCAGAGGCCATCTGCAAGCTTTGCTCCATCCCGCCATCAGATGGTCTTCATGGACCGCAAGCCTGCTGGTGCTGCCTCCTTAGAGGCAGACCTCCTTTCTTCCTCNAGGCTATGACTCCTGACTGCCCAAGCCACACCCCTTCCTTCTCATGGCTGGCACTTTTANCTATTTATTTATTTTATTATTTTATGTGTATGAGTGTTTGCCTGAATGCATATCTGTGCACCACGTGTTTGCCTGGTGCCCATGGAGGCCAGAAGAGGTTGTCAGTTCCCCTGGAACTGGAATTACAGACAGTTNTAAGCCTTCGTGTGGTTGCTGGGAATCAAACTGGGGTCCTGTGGAAGAGCAGCAAGTTCTCTTAACTTCTGAGCCATCTCCCCAGCCCCTCCTGGCACTTGTTCCTACCACGCAGAACCCATGGATCTTACTAGGCTCTCCCCTCTAGCCAGGCTTAATCCATATCAGAAGGCAGCTTTATGCCTCCATCACTAGCTGCTGCAACTGCCCCCAGAAACATTATTTCCTCTGNATCCCACAGCTTCCTGGAACCTGGGCTCCTTGCATATCCCACTCTTGGGATCGTTGATGTCATGACTCCCTTGCTAGACTGTGAGCTTGAAGACTCTGAGAAAATGGCCATCAGTTATTTNCTCACATAAGCCTGTCCTATAGTGGGGACCAACTCGTAACAAATTCAGAGTCACGTGAGAATTAGAAGCCTGAACCTGCAAAGGGTTTGAAGNCCTGGTTGTTCCCCAGGACTCACAAAGGCTGCTGCTGGAGGTGGGAGCAGCACACACTACCGAGCTGAAAGCAGAGGCCGGACCTCTAGGCTTTCAGCCAGATCTCAGTGCTGATGTCAACCCCATCATGTTGCACTCATCCCCTTCGTCCCTATTCCTCACAGACAGCCCTTTAGCTACCAAAGCCCCTGCTCTCCACAGCCCCGTTGCTGTGCCCACTCCGTGGGCTTTCCCCAAGCCCTAGCTGCACGCATCTGGGGACGGGGGAGGACAGGCCACCACCTTTCTGTGGTTTCCTTCCTTACCAGTTAGCCCACCTGATAAAGTAGGCTTACTCCTTCTGGCTCCTCCTGGGAGACTCAGCTGCTATCCCAGGTTTACCCAGGAAAACCTGTGAGCTTAAGGCCAGCCTGGTCTACATAAAAAGTCCACNTCAGCCAGGACTAACTACACCGTGAGACTCTATCTTAAGAGAANAACCAACAAAACAGTGCNTCATGTAGCTTTACACTCACGGTTGCTACACAGGCATGTGCTGCTAACAAAATAAGCCACATCTGCGACTTCGAGCTGAGCAGACTTCTTTCCGATTGAGTCAAGCTGCTGAGCCTAACTGGTGCTTTCACTCTCCCAGCTGGGGGGCGGGGGAGTCAGCAACTTGTCATGTGTGATTCATGTCCACCCTCTCACCTGGTGTTTTATAAATGCATTGTCTTAACTGTCTGAAGTATCTATGCCTGGGAGGGTGCCTTCCTCTGTTTTGTAAAATGCCAAGCAATACCACTGTGATATATAAATAATGATAATTAGAAGACAGCCTCAAATAATTTGACATGCAGATTGAAGGGAAAAGTGGTACTTTTTTTTTAATACCCTAGAATTTGGATCAGAAATGGCATTCAAGAAAAAAGCATGTTGGTTCTTGTCAGACATGGATGGTTCAAAGATTCTAATGTCTGAGGTCAGACATCGTAAGAGGGAGAACCAGGCTTGGAACATGTAGGGCATCAAAACTGGGTTAAGGCCATAAAGACTCTCCCATAGCTTTGTGGCTGTCAAAGATGATGATGAGCTAAAGACTTTTACAGTTGCAAGATTTTTCCATTTTTCTGGTTCTCGATGGCAAATATGAGATCGAGTATTTGCTTAGTAGGAAGAGCATAGGACCACAAATTCCAAAGACGGNGCTGTGGACAGCTATGTAAGCCAGTCACTGTCACAGAGCACACCCTGAGTATCACAGACTCGCTNGTTCCTATGTCCTGTATCATTCTAATGCAGTTCTGACAGTGTCTCCCATTACCATGTCCATTTCCTGTTTCTGTTGGGAGAACTCATGATCACTTGGCTGAGCAATCTCCAGTCCAGTCCATTACCCAAGCTGTTCCGGCTACTCCGCCAATGAGATGTCTCCTTCAAAACCTCTGCAGCTCCTCAGTGTCAGTTGATGAGAAAGTCTGACTCTTACTGGCCCCCTGAAGTACTTTGGGGTGTGAGCGATGGGCAGTCAACCCAAACAAGTATAAGCAACAAGGCAGGCATAGAAGGTGTGTTCTTTGCTGCAAGGCAGGACTTGAAGTCAAGAGCTCAAGCCATCTCTTAACTGTTCGAACATCTCCAGTTGATGAACATGTGGGTTCCCAGCAACCAGACGTCTCCATCTCCCCCAACACCTCCAGGTTGACTCATGCCTGAGTCACTAATAACAAGATAACATACCTNGCTTACTAGGTACAAAGCACAGATGTCCACATCTCTCCTCACGTAGAAAAATGTTAACACACACACACACACACACACACACACACNCACACNCACACACGCATGTACGTACATACTTAAGTACGTACGTAAGTGCACTCAGCACTCTGAAATGTGCCCCCTNTAAGCTTTCCCANCCTGCCCTTCAAGTATTGCTCTCTCTTGATAGTCTTCCCTCCATTGCTTTTTGTCAAAATTATACCAAGTTTTCAAAACCCAGCTAAAATACTATTTTCNACAAAGCCTCTCCTTAGCTTGCCACAGAAGTGAGTCATTCTTCCTTTTTTGTAGCGTTTCTGCCAAGCCTGTGTCACACACTGCCTTGCACTGTCAGTCAGCATCTGTGCCACTGCCATAACCTCATACCTGCCTGCAGGCCCTCATGGTGGTGTTCTCCTGCAGTGCTGGTGATTGAACTAGGGCACTGTGCACGTTAGGGAAGTTTCCTACCACTGAGCTGCACCTCCAGCCCTCTTCTGTGGTTCTTAACGTGCATAAGACACTTTCCCATGTGTTACCACAGCTGCTGTTATACAGAAGCCAAGAAAGCAAGCAGGACAGGCACTTTAATCTCATGCCTGCTGCTCAGTGATTCTTTCATACCCACTATGCAGCAGGACTTGTCCTGGGGACCGAAGGTTGAGACCTTGCACAGGTTGGTTGGTTGTCAGCATGACACAAGCTAGAGTCATCTGGGAAGAGGGAACCTCAGATGAGAAAATGCCTCCACCAGTTTGGCCTGAAGGCAAGTCTGTGGGGGCATTTTCTTGATAAATGACTGANGAGGTAGGGCCCAGCCCACTGTGGGTGGTACAACCCCTAGGCAAGTGGTCCTGGGGTGTATAAGAAAACAGGCTAAGAAGCCACAGGAAACAAGCCAGTGAGCAGTATTCACTCGTGGTCTCTACTTCAGTTCCTGCCTCCAAGTTCCTGCCCTGACTCACCTCATGATGAACTATAGCTATTAGATGAAATAAACACTTTGTTCCCCAAGTTGCCTGATCATGGTCTTCATAGAACATAGAAACCAAACTAGGTCAAACATTAATATGAAGAATGGCCACCTCCTTTGACATATAAAGAAATTGAGACTTAATAAACAAGAAATTGAGACTTAATGATCATCTTTCTTAGTTCCCAGAACATGGCAGGCCTTAGCCACTGTGGGCCTATGTAGATGCTGTTCCCCCACCCACCTGCAATGTCATTCTTTCCACACTTACCTGCAAACCTTATTCATCTTTCAGTTAGATCACAGTATCACCCTTTGGAGGGAGGCATCCACTGGCCATCGCCACTAAGTCTAAAGCAGGCCACTGTTCTTCCTATAGTACTCCACGACTGTTCCTCACAGCACTTACCACAAGTTGCAATCATTTGTTAGACTTCTATATAAATGTATTTGTTTGGCACCTCTCTCCCACACTGTGCATCCCGTAAGGACAGGAATAATGATGTCTCTATTGATTCATGTATACCCAGAGNTTGGTACCATGCCTAACCCAGAAGGGAAGCTCGTTAGTCTGACAACCTCAGGTCCATAGATAGATATATGCCAACAGGGACTCCAAGTCAGACTCACATGGAGAGGGTAAAGGGCAGACTNTGCAGCAGAGCTTAATATATGTTCACATGTGTTCTAGAACATGTGTCCCATGTTAGGATGGATACAGTTCTAGCTTTATGTTCGAGCAGGCTGAGCCAATGACATCATTGTTTCATAGCTGTGCTGCTGTTTGTTTTCCTGTGCATGCTTGTTATTCCTGTTCCACCTGGATGGGATTGTGGTCAGCACCTTCCCTTTTAGTGTCCTGTTATGCAAATAAGCCCACTGAAGGGGGAAAGAAGCAGAAACACTACAAGGTTGCAAGTAACAAGCGCAGTTACCATGTACTCTTGGGAGTTCTTCCATAGCTTCAGCTTGAGAAATAATATTTTGAATGAATGAATGTTTCTATCAGTCATTCACATAGCTTAGTGAATGCCAGAACAACTCAAGAGTGTTTGAAGCCACTGTGTGACTGCCATGCCTTCCCACACGGTGTCTGTGACTACCCCCACCCCTGCTGGGTACTAAGAGCTTGCCCTTGTTCTTTCGCCAGCGTCTAGGACATTAGCACTGCTTGCTGTGCATTTAAAATGTGGATGTGTTTGGGTTGGTAGACAGTAGCAGTAAAGGACAGTGGAACAGACTAAAAAGCGGGNTGCCAGANTGATCCAGGGGTCCCCTGAGAAGCGGCTATAATGTGTTACACACCTGCACTGCACAGACCTGTGAGAAAGAAAAAGCAGTGTGCCCAGCACTCTGGAAGGAGTCCCTCCCCTCCACCTTGATTCAGAGTGGAGATTAACTCTCTGTTCTAGGGTTCTCAGAATGAACCTTCCATTTTGGTAGGGCAAGTATTCTGGGATGTTTTCATCCAGGG
The DNA here is from genome assembly GCA_001675575.1 of Neotoma lepida. Lineage (NCBI taxonomy): Eukaryota > Metazoa > Chordata > Mammalia > Rodentia > Cricetidae > Neotoma > Neotoma lepida. The sequence goes on from LZPO01027366.1 coordinate 940,841, forward strand.
AGTCCTGCAAACCCCCTGCCAACTGTGTGAGGTACTTGGCAGAAACCGGCTCACACCCAGCACTGTTCCTCTTGTTTCCTCTGGGTGCCTTGTTAAACTCACAGACTTTAACTTCATTCTTGCATGCAGCCTCTCTTAGTTTTACAGAAGAAAATAATTTGCGTCGGGGTGGTGGTGGTGGTGGTGGTGGTGGTTATAGAACATCCTTGACTAGCCAATGTTGAAATTAGCTCTGAAATCACTTAATATTCTTGTGGGTATCATAAAGGTAAATTACTTCTTAGGATCTTCTGGCTGTTTTAGAAAACAAGATTTAATCATAGCCTCCCTCTGTGTGTCTGCAGGGCCTGGACACCTTCAAAGTGAAGCAGAAATTCTTCTCCAGCAGCTGTGAGCCAGCGGCCTCCTTTCCGGTACCCTATGACCTGCCCCCAGAGCTCTACGGGAGTAAAGGTGAGACACAGATGAAGGGAACCATGGGCCAGTGTGCCACACCAAAGTAAGCAACCCAGGAGGTGCCCCTGTTCTCCATGTGGGCCTGGCTCCTGGGAACCATTGGAAGCTCAGACTTGAGACTTGCAGTGGGGTCTGTCTTCCCTCTCTGGGGAAGCCATGTGGTTCTCAAGTCACTCGCTCCTAGAATCCATTTGCACTTGGTTATCAAGAATCATAAAGAGCTTTACTTTATGTGAGCTTTGTGCGTGTGTGTGTGTGTTTACTATAATGGAAACAAAACTGGAAAATGTTTAAATGTGTTGATTTATTAGTTTTAAAATAATAAACCACTATATTATGTTTTGTGGCCAGTTCCAAAACTAAAGGACAAAATTAGCGAGGGGGGTGGGTATCATTTTAAACCACTGTATTATGTTTTGTGGCCAGTAAACCACTCTATTATGTTTTATGGCCAGTTCCAAAACTAAAGGACAAAATTAGTGAGGGGGTGGGTATCATTTTAAACCACTGTATTATGTTTTGTGGCCAGTAAACCACTCTATTATGTTTTGTGGCCAGTTCCAAAACTAAAGGACAAAATTAGCAGGCGGGGGGAGGTGGGTATCATTTCATGTTTTCAAATGCATCTTCATTGTGCAGCTTAACAGCTGACTGCTGAACCCGCTCAGCTGCTGTCACTCAATCTGTTGTGAAGTCACCTCATACATAGCCTCTACTTACTCACATAAAAGTGAGGTACATGATGGCATTATGTCACTATGAAATAAATTTGATTCATAAACACACCCCCAGGAGAGATCACCAGATCACACTTTGAAACCTGCTGCACTGGACTCTAACTTTCCTAGAGGCCATGACCAAATATACTTCCCAGTACAAAATCCATAGGATTGCCTGCAGCAGTGGTTCTCAACCTGTGGGTTGTGACCCCCTTGAGGGTCAGATATCAGATGTCCTGGATGTCAGATATCTCATTACGATTCATAACAGTAGCAAAATTACAGTTATGAAGTAGCAACAAAGTAATTTTATGGTTGAGGGTCACCACAACATGAGGAACTAAAAGGGTTGTAGCATTAGCAAGGTTGAGAACCACTGGTTTACAGGGTCAGACATCCTCCTCTGGGCCAGGCATCATCCCAGGGNGACCATCTTCACAGGCTGCTGGGCAGCTTTTATCACCCCAAGACTGTCAGTCTTTGAGGTGGGTTCAGGGTCATAGAGATGTACAATCTAGGAAACACTTCTAACTTCAAATGACAAGTGCTTACTAGCCAGTCATACGTGACATTCTCTGGAAATAGATGTCTCTGTGAGTGGCCAACTTAGAATGAGCAAATGTGCTAAATCTAGACAGAGACTACTTTCCAAAGGGAAGGTTTTAATGGCATCACTCCATCCATAGTCCAAAGTCTTCAGTGTGTCTTACTACAGCAGTGCCAACTGGGTTCCGGCAAATTCTCTGCCCTCAATCACCCTTTGGGACTTTCTTGGTGAATGAACCAAAACTCCTCATCTGGTGGACCTGTTTCTCAAGATTGTGTTGATATATGGGGACAAAGACCTATGTCCTGCTGCTAGCATGCCATCCTGCAGCCTGCATTGCCTTTCTCTAGCTGTTTACAGAGTTACGAGAATGACTCTCCTGTTGAGCTTTCAGAGTTTGTATGTTATACATATTCATTCTAGCAGCAAGGTTACATAGATTTTAACCAGAATTTCACAGAATGTAATCACCTCAGCCTCCGCCCAAATAAAATTTTAAAAAGGAGGCCATGACTCAAAATAACTTATTTATGTGCCATCTGTCCAGCTTACTAAGTGGCCTCGTCNGGCAGTTGGTTGATTTAGGTCTGTGTGTCTGAAGGCAAAATGGGGAATACCAGTGCTTCCTTCGGAGCTGTTGAGAAGACTGAGATGAAGTCTGTCAAGTGCTTAGCATAGTCCCTAGTTCAGCTAGCAGTCAGTCACCATTGGCTGCTTTTATCATAACTATCCTTGTTAGAAGGTTTAGTTTAGTCCCGTGCACACTGGACAGTGAATTAGTGTGGCCCACCCCCCTGTCCTTACTGAACAGCAGCTTTTGAGTCGATAGCTCTCATAACTCAGTCCCCTTTGCCTCTGGCTTTGTGCTACATTTCTGTCTTTCCTTTCTTTCTCTGTTCTCTGTGTTTATTCTCTTTTCTTTTAAGTCAGGTTCTGGAGAAGAATGACCTGGGATGGTTGCCTTGGGTCTGGCCTCCTAGGGTCTGACTCTGAGCCTTGCCCTCCCTAGCCGTGGCTGGATTCCAGCCCTGTCCAGTAATCCTTGTCTCCAGAGGAGTAGGAAAACAAGAATGGGAGAGATCACAGAGCCAGAAAGTGTCCTGAAGTCTCTTCCCTTCTAGTGGGAACAACTCCCAACAACTCAAACGTTTACCCGTGGGTAAGCATTATGCTAGACTGTAGAAAGTTAAATCTCTTTTATTTGACCAGCGAGCAGAATGCTTTATATAGTGTTTTGCTGAATTTTTGTTTCTTAGGCATTTTCTTTGAAAGATACATATAAAAGAAATTGGAACATTGTGTTTTATTGGTATTATTTTATCTTCTGCATTCCTTCAGCAGACTGTAGAATAATGCCGGTAATTCAGATACTACCTTTCACATACAGCCAATGTTCTGTAAAGCTCTGTGACCCATACAGAGGTGTTTTACTAAGACAAAGGGGAATGAGTTGTTAAGACCATTTCAAAGGTACTCCATGTTTAAAAGTGATTTTTGAACCATGGCAACACACACACAATGTCTCATTTTATATATATATATAAATATATATATATAAAATATATATATTATATATATATATGGATTTTTTTTTTTTAAATCAGAGGTCCACACAAAAAGCTTAGCACAGGAGTATCCTACTGTGAAAGCTCAGCCAGATATTATCTTGGAACAAAGACAATGATCAGAGAAAGTGACAAAGATTAACTAACACTCAGGTCCTGGATGCCTTGCTTTCGGTGGTAGTTGGCAGTTCTCTGCATAGTATTGAGAGCCTACTGTGTGCAAGCACAGTGCTTCAGCTCTATGGGTGAGACACACAGGTATGAGTCCTCACCCTCATCGAGTTTAGGTTACTCTTGAAAAGTGTGTTTAGACAAATCCATTTTAATAATAGGAATGATATTAATAAAATTATTCCCTCCTTCCCACACAAGGGTTGGAACCCAGGGCCAGCACGTGTGGGGCGTGCACTCTGCTACTGAGCCACACAGCCGGCTCTGTAGGTTTTTAAATCTTCTTACAAGTGTGTATTTTATGTTGAACTTACTCTCCTATACCTTCCCCCTTCTCACCCCTTCCCACCCCCTCCCTCCCATCAGTCCCTTTTGTGTCCCTAGACTGCTTCATTTCTCCCTGGCATGTATACAGAAATGGTTTTATATGAGTATATAAAAATCTAGGGACCAAATGAAAGAAAGTGTGTTTGTCTTTCTGAGACTGGCTTGATTCTCTTGATATAATTCCCTTTTCCTGCAGTCGGCATAACCTCATTCTTGTTTGTGGCTGAAATGTTTTCTAGCCTCTATATGTAATGCTCTCTGTCCCATCCCTCTGTGGTCAGACACCAGTTTGGTTCTGTGACTGAGCCACTGTGAACAGTGCTGCAGTGTCATGGTGTCCAAATGTCTCTGTGATGGAAANTCACCCAGGAGTAGTGTGGCTGGGTCATATGGTAGACCTGTTTGTAGGTTTTTGAGACACTTCTCTACAGTCTATAGTGTGTGGGCTAGTTCATTTNCACCAGCAGTGTNGACTAACGGGTGCTGGCAAGGATGCGTGTCAAAGGGAACCCATAGTTTCTTCGGGAACTAAATCATCAGCCATGGTACTTCCACTTGTCTAATTGATGACCTCAAGTTTGAAGAGAATGCACTGTACCGTCTCTGCTATGCACTCCCTTTTTTAAAAAGCAGATATTCTCTGTGTCATATATTAAAAGAGCAAAGCNTGAGAAGGTTAGAGAAAAGCCTGTCTTTGACCCAACAAGTGTTGAAAGCCAGAGATGTGGCCCAGTGTTAGAGTGTGTGTGAGACCCTGGGGCTGGATCCTCAGCCCTGGAAGGAACAAAGAAGAGAAAGAAGAAAGATAAGCAAGCATAGCGGTGAGAGGGAGCACATACTGCATCTCAGGAGCAGGTACGCATGCGGAGCTTCCAAGGCGTTCAGTGTATTCTAACAGACTGTCATATCTGAGGACACTATTTCCATCATTCCCACCCTCCATCTTCCCTTCCAACTCTTCCCATGCTCCTCCAACCCTCTAAATTCATGACCTCTTCTGTAATTATTAGTTACAGACACACACACACTCACTACTGAGTCTAGTTAGTGTTGTCTGGATGTACGTGATGTTTAAGGATAACCACTTCGGATTAAGAAATCTGTCAGGGAGCTCATCCCTAGAGAAAGCTGACCCTCCCTCCCTCTCTTCCCTTTCTCCCTCTCTCCCTCCTTCCCTCCCTCCCTCATCAACCATTGCCTATATTGTTTTGGAGGTCTCTTGGACCCCCTGACCAGCAACTCAATGGATGGTGTCCCTTGCCTGGCACTGGAGTTTTTGTTAGATAGCCTAATGGCTCCTGCAGGGAACATTATCACCCTGTGTCAGGTAACTCCATTTAAACTGTATGTCTGTGTGTTTTATATATATATATACACACATGTATGTAATTTTAAGTAAGCTTATAAAATAATATATCTCCCTTTGGCTTTGTCAAACACCCTTAGTGTTACATCCCTCCTTCTTCCCTCTCCCTCTGGATTGCCC
>LZPO01027366.1:950397-981747 GCA_001675575.1 Neotoma lepida
GTGTGTGTGTGTGTGTGTGTGTGTGTGTGTGTGACAGAGACAGAGAGACAGAGAGACAGAAAGGAGGAGCTCCATTTAGTGAACATCCTCATTGTGCTAGGAGCCTTCTCAGACATTGTTGCCAGAGTGCAGACCCAGGCCTGTTGTTTCTGTGACATTGGTCTTCAGTCATTTATAGAGATCTCATCTTGTTGATCATTAACCTTTAATATAACACTATAACAGAAGCATTCTATGCGTGTGACCCAAGGCCTCTTGGTTAAATGTGACCAGCTGAGAGCAGACATGCACCAGCTGTTGCTGCCCTTTCTTCGGCTTCCTGAAAGAAGCAAAGGGCTGGAGAGATGGTTCAGTGGCTGAAGTGTTTGCTGTGCAAGCTTGAGGACCCGTGCAGATCCCAGCAACCACACAAACAATGACTGTAGTGGCATGTACCTGTAACCCCAGTGTGAGTGGCGGGATCCCTGGGTTTTGCTGGTTAGTCTGCCTCCCCCAGTAGTGAGCTAAATTCAATAAGATCTTGTCTCAGAATAATTTGTCTCAGAAGATGAGGTGAAAAGCAATAGTGAAGGTGCCCAAAGTTAACTCCCTGGCCTCTGCACACCACATGCACAGGAAAGGGGGGAGGGGAATGTAGCTGCTGTCTGTTAGGTCTTTGTTAGGTGCCAGGTGCTATGTCATGCATGCTACATGGCTTCATCCAGCTCTCTCCTGGCCTGTCCCCATGCTAATCTAACCGTCGGTTCTAATATGAACCTTTACAGAAGCTATTGTCTGCAGGCAATATCNTCAGGGGCTAATTCATAAAATGTTCTCCACAACTTGGAGATCTGAGCACCAAATGCTTTGATCCCAGTAGACATATTCTGTGATAAAACTATCCAAATAAATGTGATGTGATGTGCTTTCTCCCCAGATCGGCCATGGATTTGGAACATTCCTTATGTCAAAGCACCTGATACACATGGGAACATGTGGGTGCCTTCCTGAGACAAAGCTGTGAAGTTTGAGTGTAGGACATTGAATGTTCTTATTTGTACTGGTTGTTCACGTCCCTTAAAATCTTATTTGCACCCATACAAAACTCTTGGCAAAAGTCAATTTTGATTATGTGTCTGATGGTCATTGTCTATATCCTCACTAAGAAAGAGAAGTGTTATTTTCTTAATTCACTTTTATATGTTCTTGAAATCAGGCTATTAAACTTCATAGTGTTTAAAAATGTGTATGTGCCTGGAGTGAAACTGCCGATCCCCAGCAAGCATGCCAAAAAAAAAAAAAAAAAAAAAAAACCAGGCATGGTGGGGATGCACTTGTAACCCCAGTGTGGGTGATGGGATCGAGTTTCACTGGCTAGACAGCCTAAAATGATAAGCTCGAGGCTCAGTGATGGTGCCAGCTTTCCAAACCAGAGCTTGACTTTGAGTTGGATGTTTCCACTGTCCATGTCCAGAGATGTTCTTCCCTCACCTGCTCAGGGAAAGAGCAGGGTCAGTTGTTCTCTCCACCCTGACAGTTTTCAGTCTTCCTGGATCCCAGGAACCAACCTGCTATGGAATGAAGCTAGGGAAACCTCCGCACCAGCAGTAGAAGCCAACATGGTGGTGGTGCCAGCCCTAAGCCAAGATACCAAAGATCCTCCAGCTACAAGACTAAAGCGATGATAGTACCACCGCAGGGAGTCGGCACCAGCACCTGGAAGGCAAATGTGGTGCTTGGGGGGCCACACATGCACAGCGTGCACAGGCTGAGAAAGGTGTGGGGCTGCTCTGCCGCAAGAGGTTTGCTCTCTAAGTGTCTGCAAGCCTGTGCCCCTCTCACAAACATGGGCTCTGCAAAGAGCAGGTCTGAGCCAGGCCAGCCAGGTAGGATCAGCCCTACGTGCTTTCTAGACACAGTTGCTAGCACCCATAGAAGTAATGCCCCAAGAATAAGTGAGAACACATGGGTTGACAAAACTGATCGCCTTTACCTATATGGGCCTTTTTTTTCTTCATGGAAGTAGCTAATTTACCCAAAGTGCTACAAAGACGCGCCACAGACCATGCTGCTGGGGTTTCTGAGGAAACTACGCTTCATTAGCCACAGGTTCTGGCTCAGCTTCCCCAGCTGAAGCAGCCCTTTCTGCCTGTGTGAAGCATAGGGACCCCTTCTGTCCTTTGTTCCCACCTCCTCTCACTCTTTGAGGTCTCTCGGAAGCACTGTACAGTTACTTTTTTCTGCCTGTGAGGACCCAGCACGGTGTGAAACAGCCAACTTCCACTTTTCTGGAACTGCCAACACAGACTGATGAGAGCGGTTTCCCACATGCGAACCAGCAAGGAACCACAGTCTGGGAAGCTGTGTTTTTCCACATGACAAAAGCAGGCCGTGTTTCCTGAGCTTCCCTCGATTTCCTGTGCTTACTCACTTTAACCTTTGCCAGGCTCTGTTCTACAGACGAAGAATCTAATTAACAGCAGGATGTCCCACATGAAGCAGTGGACCTGAGGCTCAGTTCTGCCACTTGGAAGCTCATGCTCTCTGCACAACACCATACCACACAGGGCAAGCTCTGGTTTCCTAGTCTGCAGTAGATGTTAGATAGTTTCCCTGAAAAGAAATTTTAATGTTGTATGACATTCAAGTGAACATGGTTTGTGCATAAGACGTGGTATGCTTAGAATAAGAATCTTGGTTTGATACTGTCATGTCTTTTTTCTTCACAAAAAAGTTGGTTTTCTAGGCTAACAGTACTTTTATTATGAAACCATTTCTGAATGATCTAGATATTGAGGTTTTATTTTCATGTGTCTGTGTAAGTCTAAGTCACATGTACAGGTGAATGTGGAAGTCAGAAGAGGGCATTGGAGCCCTCGGAGGTGGAGTTACAGGTGGCTCTGAGCTGACATGGCTGTGGGAACTGAACCCCAGTCCACAAGAACAGTCAGGCTTCTAATCCCTGAAGCGTCTCTCTAGATGTTTTTTAGTTCAGGTTTGGCATTTGGCTTTATCCCATTACCAAAGAATTACAGCTATAGTCTCTTCCTTAAAAATTCAAGAAAGAACTTGAGAACACATGCCTCTGACTGAGAAGTACCTCCAGATAAAGGTTTACATAGGCACTCTTTATTTATATTTATAGGATGGCAGTTATATTGATTTATTGAATCGAATTGCAAAATGACACAAGTCTACATAGGAAGTCACTGACAAGAATAATATAGCCTAACTGTAGCAGTATAGGCATGAATCTAAAGTTCTATTGATTATGCTAAAAGTGTGTTATGCATAGGTCAGATCCAGTTATAATAAAGTGTTTGGAAATTATAGTAGCTTGCTTGTTTCAAGTAATAATCTCAGATGAGAGAGTATTACAAGCTGCCTTTTTTTTTCTTTTAAATCAGGCTTTATTGTGACTCACAGGAAGCTGTACTTAATTTCTTTTTATATTTCTGTCAACTGGTAAGTTATGACATATATGCATTGCTCATATAAGATTCACACACAAACCATTTGCTCCTGGGAAATGCCTGTCGTGACCCAGCATGGAACAGGTGGTCATCACTGAGCACAGGTGTGCCCACTGGTCCCTGAGCATTGCCATCCACTGAGCTCTGACTTCTAGGAACTATTGCCTGTGTCTCATCCAATCTTCCTAATGACCCTATCAAAGAGGTTCTCTGATTCTCATTTGTAGGCAGAAAAACTGAGCAAATTATTCATCCAAACTGACATAGCTGGGATTTGAACCCAGACAGTGTAGTTCCCGTGCCCTGTTCTGTGANCAGGCAGCAGCAACTGTGGTGGNTGATCCATGCTCCAGCCAGAGACAGGCTTTGTATACATGAGATGTAACTATAGATACAAAGCCGTGTGCTTTCATCTACTGTAATAACAAATCATGGTTGGCATGACAGAAGCAGCTAGCAGCACATAAACCCAAACACTAAATGCCACATTAGTATGCAGGCCTGAGTTGCTGAATAATTTAAGCCAGCCCAGCTTCCTGCCGAGCAGGCTCCACTCAGGTTAGAGTGCGGAGGCCTGAAAACGGCACTGTTGAGTTTGTTCTGCTATATTCTCTGACTGACGCCTGCTGTTTCTACTGACTTTCTAGACCAAAGTACAGGGTAGGAAAAATTAGACCAGATGTCAGATGCTGGAGAGCAAGAGGCAGCCCAGGAAATTAGGTACGGAGGTACCAGCTAATGCAATGACGTGCGAATNNGGGTGAAAGCTTTCTAAGTCGCAACNCAATCCGAATCCTACATTTTACAGAGTTTGAAGCAGTCTGTCTCAAAACAGAACCCAAATAATGCATGAATCAGCCTTCCTTTTAGACAGTAACACACTCCACTGAAACCAGTCTGGCATAGCACAAGTTGCTAGGGGCGGTGCCTCCTGTTCACCTTGTAATATGGTTTTCAGGGAGCTCTTTTGCTGTTAAGTGGGAGGCATTTGGGCCAAACTGTTTTTCCAATTCTTACAAGTAAGAAAATGCTCAGGATAAAACAGTAAAGGAGAAATGGTGGCATTTGTTGTGGGCCAGTTTGATCTTAGGTNACTATACACGTATCTCCACACTGTGGCCCAAGTGAGATTCTCTTCAGTGCTTGAGGGGAACATATAATGTTCAAGGTCACCCACCTAGCTAGTGAACAAGGGCTGTGCCTCATCTCTGGGGCTGGATATGTCCTGGCCAAGACAGCACATGTCCCTTTCTGTGCCCAAGGACACAGATGATGTCATGGTATGTGCCTTGCATGGNTGTCTGTTCTTGGGTTTAGAAATTATCATGACAACTGAATGCTGATTTTATTCATATAATTGGCTTTGCTATAATTTAGAAGGCTTTATAATCATCTGCCATTCTGTAATGTTTTTTCAATATTTTAATGAAAGGATACATCAAGTCAGGCTTCTTCCATAGTTACAGAAATAGCATTAATTAGTCACAAGCATTAAGGAAGACTTGGAGGGTGTGCTGGAGCCAGGGAATCCATAATACAGTGAAGACTGTCCCGGTCTCAGCTCAGCTCTCCAGAATCTGACCATCATTCTCACAGAAGCTCTTTCCACCTGGAGGCTGAAATTACCCCCAGAATCCCATCTTNCTTCAGCTAGCCACTCCAGTGAAAAGAAACTGNTTCCCAGACAGCTCTAGCCTGAGGGCTGGGTGTCCCAATGGACCAACTTGAGCCACAAGTACATTCTGTAAACTGCAGGTGCATGTAACCCATACCTCAGGGTGGCCCTGATAGGGAGGGAAAGAACCTGAGAGATTGCCAGAGACAAGTGGAAAACACGATGTCAATTCCAAGCAAGCGGTCCGCCTAGGAGAAGTATCAACACTGCGCTGGAGGGCCTTTATGTGTCTGCTCCTCGAAGAGTATACACACGCTTACAGGATGTAGTCAAAAGTCCAAGTTTCTGGGAAAAAAAACTGCATAAATAAATGAGTCCTGTATAATCTGGACATTCTAGAACTAATTTTTCAAGCTGAGGGTCACAACCCGTGCTGAATCATGAAATCCCTGTTAGTTTAATCAAGTGGGTCACAGCCAGTGCTTTTGGATAAGATGGAATAAAAAAAAAATACTGTATATAGCACAGACTGGGTGCTTAGTCAGTTTGTTTGTTTTTTATTTATATACCTGAGTGTTTTCAGGATTCCCATGTAAAAATGCATTCCTTTCTAAGTTTGCTGGGTCACCCACCCTGAATTGACAGTCACCTGGGTAAGACTTGGAAATTGACACCTAGAGGTGACAGCCTCAAGGCACTGGAGACATTAGAGTTGTCTAGCTCTGTCCCCCCAAGCTGTGAGAGCTTAGGCAAGCCCCCTAATGCCTGCATCCTGTTCTCATCTATAAAGTAAGGCTAATACCTGGTGGATTGTAAGGATGATGGACTGGGGTCCTGAGCACTACAAGAATNCCATCAAAGTTGTGAGGGTTCTGTCCATGTCACCAGTAAGCAAACCTGGACCAGGCAGCCTCTGGAGCCCTTAAGAACTTCACAAGCAGCACAGAAAAGAAAACCCACGCCCCCTGAAAACCAGCGCTCTTCCACAGCACTGCTCCCAGACTACTGACCTCCGCTTGCTTCTGGAAAATGGGTAGATTTAAGAGCCCCAGCTGCTGCAGTGGACACAGGACCTTGGGATCCCCTAAGTGGGGGCTTTGTTCATGGGAATTCTTGCCTCCAGGCTCAACCTTAGAAGCTGCTGAGGTCGTCATGGGACAGGAGACAGCAGTGAGTTGATGGTTGGTGAAGAAGGCAAAGGTAGAGGTGGAGGACCTAAATATGTAAAAAGAGAGACAGGCTAAAAGCAAATGGATTGGAAATGATAGTATGCAAACGTCAGGCAGAAGAAGGCTGTCCTGAGTGGATTGGTATCACATAAAGGCCTCTGCAAAGCAGATGGTTTATGTAGCAGACATTTCACATAAACAAAACGCCACTACGTGAAGAGGCCCCAGTGAACAAATGTTATGTGTTTCCCTTACAGCTTCAAAATGCTTGAAACAACACAAGGATAGCTGGTAGTTTTAAATACCCCTATTTCANCAGTCCATAGAATTAACTAGAACAACAGCAACAACAAAAATGAGCTAAAAAGCACTTGTAGATGCCTTTACCAGACTGACATAGTCAGAACCCTGCACACTTACAGCTGCAGAAGACTCAAACTTCCCAGAGCATTTGGTATGTTCGCGCCATCTGACTAGAACATTAAAAAAGTTTAATTGCATGTGAAATAAGTTAGAAATAAGTTTTTTTTATAGAATGAAAATTAAGCAAGATATTTGTATATGGTTCACAAGCCAAAGAAGAAAAGNATTTTAGCAAAAGATTATGAAAATATGACACCCCCCCAAAATGTTAATAGTGCAGGTAGCATTGAACTTTCAAGTAGACTGTTAGTGAAAAAGAGNCCATCACAGAAGAGGGGTTAGGAAGATGTGAAGAGCCAGAGAGAAAAGATGTCTGTAGGAAAACGGCCTTTGCCAAACATGGTGGCTCCATGGCACACATGAACTCACAGTGCCCGGGACCTCATGCATAAGACAAAACCAGCCAAAATCCCAGCCTGGATGGAAGAGGGGTTCACAAAGTTCCAACCCTGTCCGAGAAGCTACTGACAGTTGGGGCTGCTAAGGGAAGGAAAGTCAGTTATCTTAGGGATGGAGTCCCTGAGGCTACTCATCTCTAGTACATGGTCCCATACCATGCACATATAGGCACCACTAAGTTCATCTCAAAAATGCCATACTTTTAAATGTTCATCCTTTTTTAAAGTTTAACCAAAAATAAATTGATGAAATACATTAACAGAATAAAGAAAAAAATAAGATTATTATAATAGTCACAGAGAAAGCATTGATAAAACTCAATCATCTCTGCTTTATTTAAAAAAAAAACAAACAAACTAGAAATAGAGGTAAAAGGAAATGTTTTCACCCTCAAAAAGAGCAACTATGGCTAGGCAGCAGTGTCACACACCTTTAATCCCNAAACTCAGGAGGCAGAGGCAGGAGGATCTCTGAGTTTGAAGCCAGCCTGGTTTTCCAAGACAGCCAGAGCCATACAGAGAAACTCTGTCTTTGGTGAGGGGGGGAGATCTATGGTAACCCCACAGCTCACAGTATCTACAATAACAAACTGAAGAATTCCCTCTTAAATTTTAGCAAGAAAAATGACCTGCTTCCAGCTCTTCTGTCTTATCATTTCTTAGATATTGCAATAAGACAAGATTTTTTAAAAGTTAAGAAAGCAAACCTCTGCTTCAGATGACAGTTATTTACATAGAAACTCCTAAGGGGCCGTTGCAACTAACGAATGAATGCAGCAAGTTTATAGGATGCAACAGCAAACATAAAGGTAAAACATTTGAATTTCTATGTTCAGTACAATCAAGAGAACAAAAAAACTCTTTAGGATAAATTCATAAAAAGATATGCAAGATCTCTGTACTATAGCAACTACGGATATATATATATACATATGTATATGTATATATGTATGTGTATATATACATATATATATGCAGAGATAGACCTCATTCATGAATCATCAAAGTACTACTTCTTCCCAAAACAGGATCACACAGTTCTAATCAAGACAACATAGACTTTTTCTGTGTCTATGTTAAAAATGTCTCTTAAAAACCACAGTTCTTTGATTTTTAAAATGGAAACAACTTACTACATGCAAAGAAATATTGAAAAAGAGCTAAGTTGGAAACCTTGCTTTTCTTGACTTCAAGACTTATAAATCAATTTAAATGCTTTTAATTGGCATAACAACTAGATANATAGATAATGAACAAAATAAAAGACTCCTNAAGTAATGCAGCTTTNCTTCTCTATAAACGGCATTAGGAAAAGGTGGATGGCATTTTGAACAAAATGAACCTTTGTAACATGAATCTTAAAATATCTTATTAAATAAAAAACACCGAGCCAGATATTGGGGTGAATGCTGAAAGATTAGAGAAACAGAACAAGCCACAGCCACCCTCACCTCGACGACTCCTCAGCTGATCTTGTTTCCTCAGACTGAAAGCCTCTGAGTCCTCACCCGAATGGATCTCAGTTGAACTGCTGCTAAAAAGCTCAAAGCTTAAAAGGCCTCTAGTTTCTGGTTCTCATGCCTTATATACCTTTCTGCTTCCTGCCATCACTTCCTAGGATTAAAGGCCTGTGTCTTTCCCAAACAAGACATGAGATCTCCAGTGCTGGGATTAAAGGTGTGTGTCACCATTTTCTGACCTCTCTGTATCTAGTGGCTGTTCTGTTCTCTGACCCCAGATAAATTTTATTAGGGTACCCAATATTTTGGGGGACACTATATCACTACAAACCGTAAGTCTGATTTGCACAGTAAAGAAATAAACTAGATTACACCACAGAGACCAACTATGCAAACTAGGAGAGACAAAACACATAACCTTGAAAGCAGCAATAATTTCTTAATGCACAAAGGGTATCAAACATTATAGACTGGAGAATTGGACTTTACCAAAACTAAAAACTTTGTCAGAAAACATGTTTAAAACCAAAGGGTATGCCAGAGATGAAAAAATAATATTGCAAAATGCACGTCCAAGAAAGGGCTGGTATTCTAGATATATAAAACACTACACCTCAATAATAGGGGTCAATTTTTGTGTGCGTGCATGTGTGTGTGTTGTATGTGTATGCACATGTGTGCATGTGGAGGCCACAGGTCAGCATTGGGTATCCGAGTTGCTCTCTATTGTTTGAGACAGGGGCTTTCACTGAACCTGGAGCTCACTGATTTGGCTGGGGAGACTGAGTGGCTAGTCAGCTCCACCTGTCCCCACCTGTCCCCACCTGTCCCCACCTGTCCCCACCTATCCAGGAGTGCTGGGGTTTCAGATATATGCCACTTTGCTCATCTTTTTATGTGTGTGTTGATCTTAACTCCAGTCATTATGCCTGTGTGATGAACACTTTACTGACTGAACCATCTTCCTAGCACCAAGACCAATTTTTTAAGTGGGCAAACCATTCCCACCATTTACAAAGGGACACAAATGTCCAATATACTAGGTGTCCAGAAAACACAAAACCCCAATGAGATAAGCTTATGTGCCAGTTATACTAAAATGCCAAGTGTCTATAAGGATATGGATACTTCATTTTTAGTTAGTGGAGCTACTTTGAAATGATGTCAGGCAGTTTCTAACAGAACTAAATGCATCCTCACCTATGACTCAGCACTTCACCACTAGGTGTTTGCCCAAAAGATAAGAAACATATCCAGAGAAAGAAGAGGGATTCTATGAGCAAGGGGCATCAAGATCGTGATGGGGAAACCTACAGAGACAACCAAACCAAGCTAGTGGGAACTCATGAACTTTAGACCAACAGCTGTGGAGCCTCCAGGGGACTGGACCAGGCCCTCTGCATAAGTAAGACAGTTGTGTAGCTTGATCTGCTTCAGGGATCCCCTGGCAGTAGGATCAGGATCCATTCCTGGTGCATGAGCTGGCTTTTTGGAGCCCACTACCTATGATGGGACACCTTGAATAGCCTTGAGGCAGGGAGAGGGGCTTGGACCTCTACTGAATGTACCAGGCTCTGCTTACTCCACATGGGAGGCCTTACCTTCTTGTAGGAGTGAATAGGGGGTGGGTTGGGGGAGAAGGCTGGGGGGCAGGAGGAGGGAATAGAGGAATCTGTGATTAGTATGTAAAATGAAAAAAAAATTTCTTAATAAAAAACAAAACAAAAAAAATCCACAAACTATTGACAGGAATGTCGCTAACAGTTTTATTAAATTGAATTCGTGTTTCCTAACAGCTTTATTTATGATAATGGAATTTTCACACATTCCTTGTTTCTGTCACAAAGCATGAATAAAATTATGGCATATCCAAACAATGAAGAATCAATAAAATGATGACTAGGACATACCACGGATATGCTTCAGAAACACACTTCACACAAGACACACAATTATGGTCCTCATGAGTCTGGAGACCCGACTAGGCAAAACCGAGTTCTATAAAGGAGAAATAATCCGTGGTAGAAAACAAATCAGACCCATGGTTACCTCTGCAGGAATGTGGGTGAGGATTTGCTGGAAAGATGTTTATGGGAGCTTTGATCAGTTGGTGACACTTAGATGATGAGGAACATTGTTTGGCCCCCCAAAGATGTACATATTTGTCAGAACTCATCTTGTGGTACATTTGCATGTCATTGTATGCAAATTTTACCACAAAAGCAAAACCTGAGTACAGAATTCTTAATAATGACCAGCACTGGGTGGAGATGANGAGAAAGTGTGTGCATGTGTACAACCTTCCGGAACACATCCTAACTGAATAGGTCGATGACTAGAAAGGGACAGATAGCTATTATCAAGTCTAGTAAACTGTCACTTGTAAATCTAGGTGTTGGTGTGTGGTGTGTATCATTGTGAAATTCATTCAATTTTGATGTACTTAAAATGTTTCTTAAACTAGCAAAGGTAATTGGGATACTCACCCCGGGTGCGTACTCAATCGCCTCTCAAGTTCTTCCTCTCCAGGAGACATAATGCAAGATGAATCGCCAGAGTTACTTTCATCAAAATAATCTGCGTCTACTCAACAGAACTGCAAGCCTTTCTAGTTCTGTTTCTGGCGAGGATCGTGGGTGGGTCTCCTGGGACCACTCTCTCCATAGGCGGAGAAATTCTATTTAGATCGCGGGTGGCTATGAATCCGTTCCTTCATGCAGATATATTCGCTCCCCTGTGCAGTAGTNAGTGTGCTAATGGATAACCTGCTGGGGACCAGGTACGTCTAAAGGACCCTCAGCGCCCTCTTCTGGCCCCAGAGGAACCCACGCAGACCATCGGGGCTCTTGACCTTGCTCTTAAGCAACCACTCCAGGGATCTGNACACCCGGGTGCGAGCGTGGCTGCTCCGAGGTTGGCCTTCGGAGCTGCTGGCGAGCTCGGGCAGAAACCACCGCAGGAGATTGGCCCTGGGGCCAGGAGGCGGGCACCGGGTGAAGTCGCCGCGGTTGGCAGCTGCAGGGCTCCACCTGTTGCAATGTTTGAGCACGCCCCGCAGAGAAGGCAGCACTGGACACGGACCTCTGCTCCCAGCCCCACTGGGCTGGGCAGGGCCTCTTGAGAAGGGGAGCCAGGGACCATCCTGAACCTATGCCACAGAACAGGTGCGTTTTGTGGGGAGGAGGGTGAGACCCGAGCACAGCGGCTGCTCCTGCGCCTATTGCAAGTTGAGGGTCTCTGGGTGGGTTCCCCAGCGGTTCGCTGGAGAGCCTTGCTGCTGGCTTGCATGCTATAGCTAGGAACAGTCCGCGCAGAGCCCTTGACTGCGTAAGAACTACGGAGCTGAGGCAATCAAGCCCGGGTAGAAGAGATGGAACTCTCCTGGTCGTTGTCCTTGGCCAGTTCTCCGAGAGATGGGCTGGCAGGGCCCGCACGTGGTGACAGAGAACGCCCCGTGAAGGGCCTAGAGGCCAAGGGCGCTCTGGTTAGGGGGCAGTCGAGGAAGGCTGCCTGGGAGGATGCTCCTAACTTCCTTCTCTGTTCCAACCTCCCCCTCTGCTCTCCTCCCCACAGCGGTCCGCCCTCGTGCTGCTGCGGAGCCTGTGTGCCCCGCGGACATCCGAGCAGATCTGTCTCTTCGCACTTTCCCTGCGTCCGTGCCTGCCCCAAACCGGTTCCAGCCTCTAAGCCCGGGTGATTCAGGAGGATAGAGGCTCGGAGAGACATTGTCACTAATACGCACCGCAGATTCATCTGGAGAGGCACGGAAGACAGTGGACACAGCTTGGAAAGCGCTAGTCCAAGGAAGCCGGACCTTGATACTCAGCTGACCTGCCGGTTCTGTCTGAATGAACCCACGGCCTTTTTCTTCAAAATGCGTTNAAGTTCTCTGGAGTTTGCCTTGAAGGCGCGCCACGCCCCCTCCCCAATCTGAGCAGGAGCTGGAGGCCGGGTGAATCCCGGGCGCCCGCACCCTCGTACCGAGCCGAAGCAGACTCTGCGCCCCGACGCTCTGATTTTCAGCCTTAAGGAGAACTCCAGGGCGGACGGGGAGGCGGCGGGGACAAAGCGGATTCGAAACCACGAGTCCAGGCGGACGTGGGGGAGCTGGCGCCACAGGAACGGCCAGAGCGGCAGCCTGGGGATGCATGCCGCCTGGGGGAGCGCGCGGCGGGCATGGGCGAGCCGGCACGAGGAGCGGGCTAAGGGCCGGTAGAGCCGAATCCACCCAGGGCGTGGGCACGAGTCCGCAGGCGGTGGCCCTCGCGGGGTTGTCTCCCAGTGCCATGGCTGGCCGCGGTTGCGGTTGTGGCCCGAGCTACATGAATGAGGACAACGCGCGCTTCCTGCTGCTCGCGGGGCTCATCCTGCTCTACCTGCTGGGCGGCGCCGCTGTGTTCTCGGCGCTGGAGCTGGCTCACGAGCTGCAGGCCAAGCAGCGCTGGGAAGAGCGCCTGACCAACTTCAGCCGCGGCCACAACCTGAGCCGCGAAGAGCTGCGAGGCTTCCTCCATCACTACGAGGAAGCCACCAGGGCGGGCATCCGCATGGACAGCGTGCGCCCTCGCTGGGACTTCACCGGTGCCTTCTACTTCGTAGGCACTGTGGTGTCCACCATAGGTAAGTGAGCCGGGTGGTCACTCGATGCCTCTACTTCCTGGGCCCTCGCAGGACCGAGCAATCTACTTCTTGGGGTTCTCCACCTGAGCACCCGGTGTTGCACCAAATGAACCCTCTGAGGCTGATCAACAGGTGTGAATGGATCCCAGCTACACCCAGGAACTTATAAAATTACCCCAGACCTCTGCCCAGACCAGAACCAGCCGCTGTTTGGTAACCAGTCTCCAGGGATTTGAATAGTTCTTAAATTGAGGAAGCCCTTCTGTAGACAGCCGGGCTGGTTTAGGAGACAAGGCTGATTTCGTGAATTCTGTGTATGTGGAGGGAGGGGCGCTTACACAGAGATAGAAAGCTTGGAACATTTACTGAGTGTTGACTATGCACAAGCCACGATTTCAAACTTACAGGGAGACGCTCGGAATTCCAAATTGGCAGGAGACAGAAGTGTAAAATGGAGCTCAAAGAAGCAGGGAGGAACCAGGCGGGCGAGTGACCTTGGGTCTAGCCGGTTTGTGTTCCTATGAATGGAGTTTAAGGACTAAAAGGGTACCCAGTGCATTCTGGAGCATGGCGGCTTGGATCCAGAAGTCCGTGAGCTTGCTGTGCTTGGACTAGAGGAAGGACTGCTCGGGAGGCCTGGTGACTGAGGAGATGGAGCAGGGATAAGAAGTTAGAACTTACCAGGAGGCAGCTGAGCCCCTGAGAATTCTGAGAATGGTGTGGCGGGCTACCATCAAGTGATACCTTTATTCCCCTGCAGAATGAGGTGGGAAATGGAGGGATTTGTGTAGCACACTCCCAAGACCGCTCACTAATGAGTATAGTTGAGTAAGGAGTGGATAGGAGAAAGTAGTGTAGAAGTCCTGGGGAAAGAGGCCTGTCGGGGGAGGGGAGCTCTGAAAGGCTAGAAGAGGAAAGGAAGTGGCCCAGAAGCCACCACAGGAGCTCATGGCAGCAGCGAACACGTGTGAGCCGGACTCTCAGCTGCCAGGGCCCCTGGGCTCTCTAGAAGGGCTTGCCGGTGGCACAGGTGAAGAGTGGGCCACCTTGAGATGTCATGTACCCATTCTGCCAGGGGAAAAGGACCCTCAAACAGGAGTCACAAACCATAGTCCTAATTAGCCAAGAAAGACCTCCCAAGATTAGCCAGGAATCCGTAAGTTCAGCTGGCCGCAAATGGCAAGGCAGAAAGGACCTGCGTGACCAGTGCACAACAGCCACACTCAAGTGCTTTGTGCTGGATGGTCCAGCTTCTAAGTCCATGTCATTCTGTCTTTTTTTTTTTTCTCGGAGATCCACTGTTTGTCATTTAGAAAGAGGAACGATTTTCATTTCTGTAGCTTTGCATTTGGGGCTGAGTGTTTCTTCCCTCATGCCTGTGCTTAGAACGTCTTTTCCCACCCAGAGCCTGTGAGGCGAGGTTTGACTGATCTCCGTCTCCAGGCACAGCAGGAGTTTCTGCTGTGCTTTAAGATGCTTTTCTGTGAGAACAATGGCAGGTACACCTTAGAGTTCTAGCTGAAGAGCCTTGCGTGGGTGTGGGGAGCAGGAGCTGGGAGTGGCCAGTGAGAGTCTGTGCCCACTCAAGGGAGGGCAAGTGGCTCATTCCTCTGAAACACACCGCCTAAGATTTCACAGGGAAGCTCAGACTGGCCATTCGGTGAAGTCTGGGATCTCATCAGTTACTCGTTTTCTACCTGGAAATGTCCAGGGTTATGGCATCGGACTCCTGTCCAGGACCAAGTTCTTGCTCTCACTACCCCTCATTCCAGTCCTTTCCCGTGTTCGCCTGAGCCTATTGCATCAGAGTGTCTTCTTTATATTACTAGAAATTCAGTGATTTTTCTTTTTAAATTCTAAGTTCTAGTCTGTTACCTCTTCCTTTCCATGCCTTTCTCTGTGAAGAAGAGGGTTTGATGTGGCTGCAACCCAAATAATTCTTGAGGTCCTGTGTAAAGCAACTCTTCTCAAAGAAGACTGCTCTAATAGCCAGAGTAATGGAAATCTCAATTCAATGTTTGTTGTCTCTTTAAGGAAACTTAAAATTGTCCTGTTATAACACAAAGGAAATGTCCCTCTTTCCTCCCTTGTGGCTCCAGGGCTTCTCATCCCTAAGGTCTTCCCAGACATGAGCTTTCTGCCATTCTGTCCTTCCTGGGCCCTGCTTCCTGCCTCTTTTTGCTCTGTTATCAAAATTGACATGATGTTTCCTGGTTCTTTTAGCTTACTCTCAGTTAACCCATTACCTGGAGTCTCCAAAATACAGGACAGTCCTGTGACGTGACCAGCATCAATCCTGTCTCCTTCACAGCAGAGAGAGAAAGGAGGGAGATGATGATCGGTATGTGACTTCCTCAGCCTGTGGGGAGGACACTGCTTGGTTCAGATGCAGAAACACCCAGTCCAGCCAATGACAAGAAGGATACCTTTCCTTTCCCCTGGCACTCTGGTCTCCCCTCTGTCACCACCACTATTTTCCGGGTTCCCATCCCTCCCTCCAGCCCTGTTCCCTTTTGAATTGCCAAGCAGTTTTCTGGTGCTGTCTCTTCAGCACCCCCATTGCATCCTTTCCCCGGCCCCTTATCCAGAGGGCCATCTTTAGAAGCCTAATTAAGCTCTTAGGGTTCTTGGTCCTGATGTCTGATCACATCTGCTTCTCTTTTATTGATCACCTCTCCTTGGGAGGTGGAGAACACTGGTAGTTAGTGAGCCAGAGATCAGACCACAAGCGGCAATAAGTATAACTTGGGGTACTGGGGGGCGACTGGACCCTGGAGAGAGCAGCCCCACCACAAGCATTCCTAGTCTAACTTTCAAATACCACCATGCTGGCCAGACAGCTATGAGAANTTGCAGTCCCCAGATGAACTTGGGTCACAGGAGAGAGAATTCTGGGCTTCCCGCCCTTGGGATGGGATGACAGGAAGCTTTTCCTACTTTTGCAACCTCTTGATGCTGCAGGTTACCCTAGTCTAGTTCACACAGGATTCTCGGTCACCTTGGAGAGTGACATATTACCTGTTTGCGCACACACTTCCTCCTGAGATAGGGAGATGCATTCTCTCAGCTCTTCTGACCATCACACTTTTTCATCCCTGAGCACACACCATTCTGCTTTTTCCCCCCTTTAATGTGATGTCCCTTGTGCCTTCTTGAGACTTATGTGTGTTTCCATGAATGTGAAGTCACTTCCCTGTCCTCCGAGGGCTTAATACATCATGTATCTCTGTATATGTTCAACTCTTACAGAAACCCCATAGTGCTAGCTACACACGCCTGTGAAAAGCAGGGAGGCGGGCTGTCCCGAGGCTCAGAGAGCTTCTATGCTGGGTTGGGAGTTGCCCAGCTGGAGGTGAGATGGCAAGCTGACACTGAGAGCTATCCCCTATGCCTTTTCTTCCTTTGAGGCCCATTTTGTAGGAAGAGTTGACCCCCCCCCCAGTTAGATACTGCATCCCTTTTCCTCGGTTGTGATGGTTTTTAGATGCCCTAAAATAATAAGCCATAGAGATGGTCTGGCTAGCAGACTCCAGGAAGGTTAGTGATTCACCAGTGTCTGCTAGGACAAGGCAAGGTTAGAGTGAAACCTGCCATATAGACCAAGACTGACACCTCCCAGCACCAAGTTTCACAGTCCTCACCAACTAAACATCTTCCCGGTTACCATGATAGTAGTGGACAGTGTCTGTCCACTGTCCCCAGCAGATCCCAAAGTCACTTCCTGACCTTTCCTGTTAGCACATTGGTACCCAGGTTTTCTGTGTCTTGGACTTCCATTGGATTAAACAGCTGATGGATAACACAGTGGCATTGAGCCAGCCAAGTGACCATTGAAAAAGTGGCTTTCAGACCGTTCTGAGGAGTTCATGGAGTACTCTATGCTAAATTGAGGTCATTCTTCAAGGCTAAGGGCTCCTTTCCTTTGTGATGGGATGACAGGAAGCTGCTCTCTCTCTCTCTCTCTCTCTCTCTNTTTATAGTTAGGTCCTATTTATTTTTAAAGATTGTACCAGATTTTATGTTTAATATGCTGCAATTAAAAAATAATACTTAAATGAAGAAGAATAAAAAGTAACTTTCTAAAATCTCCTTCAGATTTGAGGAAGCTGTATTGCTTGACTAGAGATCGAGCAAACTTTCTGCTGCTGGTGAAATGGAATCATTTCTGAAAGAACAGGAACATTCTACACTAACATTTTAAGAATATAGGCGTGTTGCAGAAGCACTTGATTGGCAATTCTTTCTATTCTATTTCACTCCCTTCTCTACATACACACACACACACACACACAGGCGAGCATTTGCAAGAGAGGGAGAGAGAGAGTAAGTTAATTGGATGAATGTTTATCTTATTCAACTACCTTCTTACTGACTTGATTCTTTTGGTGTAGAAAAAAAAGTATTTATTTGATTGACAGGGTATTTTTCCTAATTCACATCCTTTCCATGGCTAAGATAAACATCCTCGCCCATTCTCTATGTAGCTGTTTAACTCATTTCAAATGTTATCCAAAAAGATTTGCTTTTTAAAGGTTCTGTGAGGTTGGCGCTATAATTATGCTTTGATTTATTGCTAAAATTATCACATGATGATCTGAGAATGTGCATGTTGTACAATTCTCTGTTTTCTTCTTTGAACATTTCTTTGTGTCCCGGAGCCCATATATATCCGAGCCAGTTTTCCACTTGTGTTACAGATTTCTGGAGCTGGAAGGAACATTGACCCCCCCCTTCCCCTTCAGCCTTTAATTCTCATAATCACACCAAAGACAACAGTTTACTGTGTTTCAGGGCATATCAAGTCATCAAATTTATTTTTGTCAGTGACTCCATCACTTGCATGACTTTGTATCTTCGTCAGGGTTAACTTTGTCCCCCTCTTCATGCTTTATGTGCTAATGGCCATTTCAAACATCTAAACACACCACTGAAGTTCTGTGCCACATGAGCAAATGTTTGTTGACTTTTAAACCATTGCTCTAGTTGTAACCACCAGTAGTTTTTTATTTAAGTAACCACTCAGTGCAGCTGGAAGTTTCTCCAGTCCTGTCCAGCCCTCAGTCCAGACGAATCTCTCCCACCCGCGTCCAGAAGCCGTTTGGTCCCAAGTAAACACACCGAGGCTTATATTATTTACAAACTGTATGGCCTATGGGTCAGGCTTCTTGTTAGCTAGCTCTTACAACTTAACCCATTTCTATTAATCTATACGTTGCTATGTGGCCATGGTGTTACCAGTCTACTGGCATCTTGTTGCTCCTTAGGTAGTGGGCTGGCGTCTTCTCTCATTCTCGCTTCTCCCGGCTCTTCAGTTAGAATGTCCCGCCTAACCTTATTCTGCCTCGCCATTGGCCAAACAGCTTCATTTATCAACCAAACAGAGCAACACATATTCACAGCATACAGAAAGATATCCTCAGCGTGTTTTTGTACTTGTATTTTTAACTAGCTCTGTATTTGTCTACATGTGTGAAAATCTGGCACATTTACTGTTTTCTTTCCTGTCTGTTGTCCTCCTTCATTCTCTCCATCCCTGTTTTTCTTTTCAATGCTGACTTTCTACTCTGGTGGATGAGTGCTTCTTCTGGTCATTCTAAGTATAATCAAGACAGCACTCAACTACCTGAGGCCAAAAGCCATCTCTACCACAGTTCTTCATGTTTCTAAATAAAACTGAGATGCCTTTTCTAGACAACCCAGAACCCTTTGACCTTGGGTCTAACCCTGCTACCCCCAGCTTCCAGCCTCCCTTGTCTCCCACTCTTCAGGAAAATCATTCCCAAGCCTTCCAGGTCCTCATATCTATCAGCCGAGAGTCCATCCTCTTCTGACCTTCTCCTCCACCCTGCTCCTGAGGACCCGCCTCACCATCATCCCTTTCTTTCCTTCTCCCCACCTCCTCCCCTCCCTCCTTTTTTCACTGAGCTGTATTCCCAATCCTCCCTTTTCTCTTCATTTTGAGGCATAGTCTTGCTAAGTTGCTCAGGCTGCACTTGAACTAACTCTGTAGCCTAGGCCTTCAGCTTGAGATTTTCCTACCTAAGTCTCCTTGAGTAGCTGGGATTACAGTCTTGTGCCACCAGGCCCAACTAGGACTTCCCTTCCTTCCTTCCTTCCTTCCTTCCTTCCTTCCTTCCTTCCTTCCTTCCTTCCTTCCTCCCTCCCTTCCTCCCTCCCTCCCTCCTTTCCTTCCTTCCTTCCTCTTCCCTTCCCTCTCTTTCTTCTTTCCTTCCTTTCTTAGTTTTTGAGACAGAACCTTCCTCTGTAGTCCAGGCTCTTGGAACTTACTATGTGGTCCAGGCTAGTCTCAAACTCATAGCAATTATCCTGCCTCAGTCTCCCAAGCACTGGGACTGCAGGCATGCACCCCCAGGCCCAGCAAGAACTTTTCTTTCTCCACAGCCCCATCTCGCCTCCACACCTGTGGGCCTCGCTGGTCTTTCACTCCGCACCACTGGATCTGTCTCCAGCTTGCTCTGCTTTCAAATGGAAAGTAGAGGCAAGAAGATGAACCTTCCTGAAAGTCACTTTTCCTGTGCAGTCTGGAAATAATGCCCCATTGAGCATCGAGTGCAGTGAGAGAAAAAGACAACAGCTTTCCTCATATGCACCTGCTACTTCTGTACCTAAGCCTGGGACCTCTCCTGTGCTCACACCTGCACTGGCACCTCAGCCTTCAGGTGGTGTTGCTACCTCCCATTGCCCACAGTGCTGTTTCTTTCCATTTGTAATTACAAAGGAGAGAACATGACAAGGAGAGCCATTCCCCGTGACACTGGGTTGCCTGCAGGGGGAAAAAAATGCTAACAGCAGTGACAGAGACACACTGAAATGCGCTCTTGGCACAGAAGTGCCAAGGTCATGCCCAGAGCTGTACAACAGTTCCAGGAGGGCACCAGTCTGGCAGCACTCTGCCTTCATTCTGTGTATCCTCACCAACACTTCTAATGTCTGCCTTCTTCGCTACCGACAGGGGATTGAAATGGAATATTACCTTAGATTTGATAGGTGTTCTGTAATGACAGGTAATGTCGAGTAACATTTTGTGTCTTCAGTGACCATCTGTACAGTTTTTGTATACACATGTATTGAGACAGGGCTTCACTGTGTAGTCCAGGCTAGCCATGAACTCACAATTCTTCTGCCTCATCTCCCATGTGCTGGGGTTATAGGTGTGGATCACCACACTTAGCCCCATGGATACTTTCTGAAAGAAGCATCTATTCACATTCCTTGCCTGGTTTCAGTTGAGTTATCTGTTCTTTTACTAGAAACTATTCGTGTGTTGCATATGTTTTAGATGCAAGGCCCTCATCAAACAGCCTCTAGGTGGATTGTCTTTTCTCTCACTCCATGGTGTCCCTGGAAGCACAAAAGTTTTAAACTGTGCTAAAGGCTAATTCATCTAATTTTTTCTTTAAATATTTTCCTCTTTATTATTTTTATTTTATATGTATGAACTTTTTTTTTGCCAGCTCTTAGGTCTGTGCACTACCTGATTGCAGCGCCTGTGGAGTCCAGAAGGGGGAGCTAGATACCTTCAGAACTGGAGCAATTAGTGGGCGCTAGGAATCAAACCTGAGTCCTCTGAAAGAGCAGTCAGTGCTCTTAATGGAAAGCCATCTTTGCAGCCCCCTCCTTTCCTTTGTTGTGTATGCTTTTAGTGTTGGATAAGAGGCCATTGTCTAATTCCAGTCATGAAGAATTGGGCCTGTTTTCTTCTAGTGATTCGTAATTTGCTCCTGCCTTCAGGTTGCTGGCTCATTCTGAGTTGATACTTTCACATGGCATGAGATGTGAACAGCCACGGGTGGAAGTTCAGGTGTCCCAGTAGCATTTATTGGAAAGACTGTCCATCCCACCCCCAACACACACAGAGAATTGTTTCGGTACCTCTGTCAGAAGTCAGTTGACCACAAATGTGAGGGTTGATTCCTGGACTGTGTTCTATTCTGTCAACGTGTAGGTCTCTCTTTACTCCAATGCCTTAGGAATGGAGGCTTTGTAGTAAATTGCAAAGACAGGAGGGGTGAGTTCTCCAACTCGTTCTTCTTTTTCAAGACTATTCTTAGCTTTTCTTGGTTCCTTAAACATCCATGAGAATTATGAGATCACCTTGTTCCTTTCTGCAGAGATAATCTGTGTTAAGTCTGTAGGCTAGCTTGGGAATATTACCTCCCATTCAGCAATGTGATGTTTTTTCAGTCTGTGACCATAACCTGCCTCCCTCTTTATTTAGATCTTTTTTTTAAACAGTGTTTTGTAATTTTCAGGATGTGATCTTGCTATACTCATGTATTTGTTCTACTTACATTTAGTAGTTTTCTCAAGGTTTCCTATATTGGAGATCGTAGAATTTTGAATAGATATAGTTTTAATTATCTCTTTCCAGTCTGAAAATTTTACATCTTTAATTTCATACCTTGAGCACAGCATTGGGCAGGAATATCGAGAACAGACATCTTATCTCATCCTGCTCTTGGAAGGAAAGCCTCTGTTTCTTACCATTGACCTACTGGTTCTAGAGCCTTCCAGGGGATGCCAGGCTTCCTTTCTACCCTATTTCATCTTTAAACCATAAAAGGAGTTGGTGTTTAGTTGAACTGTTTGGTGCCTCTGTTGAGAGAGAGGCCCTTGTGATTCTTCCCTTTATGTCATGGATACAATGTATCACATTAGCAACTTCTGAGCCTTCGTAGCAGGCTTAGCTTCCCACAATACCTCTTGTTGAGGTTGTAAAAGCCTTTTTCTACGATGGGGCATTTGGTCTGCTAATACTTTATAGAGGATTTTTGCATCTCTAGCCAAAGAGAGACACATTTCTTTTCTTGTGATGTATGTATCTTGTCTTGGTATCTGGATAATACTAAGAGTGAGTTGAGAAGTGTTTTTCCTATAGTTCTAGCTTCCCGAGGTCATGTGAATTCCACAGCCACAGTGTGAATGTCCAGTAATTTCTAATGACTTGCCACTGTAACAGCTCTCTAAGTCACATTTTAATTGTGATTATAAATATATATGCAGATACTACTCATTTTTATGTTTAGACATGACTATTCTTTTTTGTAACTTTAAATTTTTTTCTTTAAAAAATTTAAATAGAACATATTTTATATCAATAAAACAAAAAGAAAAGGGAAAGAAAGCACACACACACACACACACACACACACACACACACACACAAATAACCAAAAACAAAACATGGAGTCTGTTTTATGTTGACAAACTAATCCTGGGCATGGTTGGCCTGCTCTGGAGTGTCATTGATATACTCAGTGTCACTTTATTGGAGAAAACTGATTTTTTTCCTTTCTCAGCAGGTACCAATCACAAATAGATTTGGACAAATAGAGTTGGACTTTGTGTCCACTTTCCCTTCCCAGTTGTCTGGTTTGGACCTGTGCAGGTCTTGTGTGTGCTGTCATGGTCTCTGTGAGCTCATATGTCCATCAGTCATGTTGTGTCTAGAAGATGCTCTTTCCTTAGAGTCCTCCACCGCTTCTGGGTCTTAGAATTTTTCTACCTTCTCTTCAAGATAGATCGCCAAGCCTTGAGGGGAAGGATTTGATGAAGACATTCCATTTAGGACTGAATGCTCCCGAGTCTCTCAGTCTCTGTACCTTGTCCAGTTGTGTGTCTCTGTGTTAGTTCCCATCTTCCTCAAGAAGCCTCTCTGATGAGAGATGAGTGATCTATAGCTAGAGCAGTGTATCTTTAGGAGTTATTTCATTGCTATGTTCCTTTAGCAGAACAATAGTAGTAGGTTTTTCCCCTAGGCCCATGACCCAGCTAGTCTCAGGTTCTTGGCCACTTTATCATGTATAGGTTCTACCTCAAGGAGCCTTAGATTTAAAAGCAAACAAACAAAAAAACTGGTTGGTTATTCCCATACCATTATTGCACAAGCATATCTTGCAGACATGTCTCTGTTGTGGGTCAAAGAGTTTATAGCTGGGTGATATTGATTACCTTTCTCCTTATGTAGTCTGAAAAGTACCCGTTAGCACCATGAATGCTAGTCAATAGGGGTGAAGCTTCGAGTTGGGCACCTGCTAGATTTCTCCTTGTTTGATGACTTAAATCAGCAATGTCTTCAGCAATATGGTCTTACCATCGGGTGATTGAGAGTAACCAATAGCCTTGGCAACAGCCTATGATGTTTGGGATGGTTTATGGGACCCCTTTAGCCATGACTCAACAAGATGTAACCCATTCCTGGTACTGAAGGTTTTACTTGATGGTGTAAGATATCTAGTTGGGGCATTGTCTTACTCATTATGCGATGACTCCATTTGTATGTGTGTATATATGTATTTTAGGAAGTATCTACAGTTGTAGGTTTCCATTAGCTTTTCAAAAGGCCTTCATTATGAGTTGTCCTCCTCATATTTCCCCCTTCACCCTCCTCTCTCCCCCATTCAGTCCTCCTTAATGCTCTACTCTTACTTCCCCTTCCTTTGATGATCCCCTCCTCCTCCCTGGTCCCTACAAGCTCCCTAACCTCTGCAGTTATTCAGGTTGAAATACACACATATCTAAAGCTTAAATGCCAAAATCCACATATCAGAGAAAACTTGCAGTATTTGTCTTTAGGATCTGGGTTACCTCACTCAGGATGATTGTTTCTAGCTCCATCCATTTGCCTGCAAACTTTATAATTTCATTTTTTCTTAATAGCTGACCAATATTCCACTGTGTAAATGTACCACGTCTTTAGTATCCATTCATTAGCTGATAGACATCTAGGTTGTTTCCAATTGCTGGCGATGAATGTGGATTAGCAAGTGTCTCTGGAGTAAGATGTAGATTCTTTCGGGTATGTGTCTAAGAGTTTTAAAGCAGGATCTTGTGGTAGCTCTATTTTCAGCTTTTTGAGGAAGCGCCACACTGATTTCCATAGTGGCTGGACAAGTTTGCATGCTCACCAGCAACAAATCTGTGTTCCTTCCGTCCTTGCCAGTGTGTGGTGTCATTTCTTATACTGATCTTGGCCATTCTTGTGGGATAAGATGAAATCTCAAAGTAGTTTTCAGTTGCATTTCCCTGATGACTAAGGATATTGAACATTTTTCAGTATTTCTCAGTCATTTGTGTTTCATCTTTTGAGAATTCTGTGTAGCTCTATATCCTGTTTTTTTGGGGGGGGTTGTTTTTTTGTTTGTTTGTTTGTTTTGTTTGTTTGTTTGTTTTTCAAAACAGAGTTTCTCTGTGAAACAGTCCTGGCTATCCTGGAACTCACTCTGTAGACCCAAACTCACAAAGATCCACCTACCTCTTCCTCCTGAGTGCTGGGATTAAAGGCGTGCACCACCACCATTCGGCCTATATCCTGTTTTTAATTGGGTTGTTTTCTTGATGTTCAGGCTTGGTTTTTTTCTTTCAGTTCTTTATATATTCTAGTTGTTGTTGTTGTTTTGGTTCTTTTATTGTTTGTTTGTTGAGACAGGGTTCTCTGTGTAGCCCTGGCTGTCCTGAAACTTGCTTTATAGACCAGGCTGGTCTCAAATTCACATAGATCCACCTACCTCTGCCTCCCAAGTGCTAGGATTAACGGTTTGCATCACCACTGACTCTTCACGTATTCTAGATAATAGCCCTCTGTCAGTTATATACTTGGTAAGGAGATTTTTCTGCTCTTTAGGCTGCGGATTTACTCAAATGATGGTATGCTTTGTGGTACAGAAGTTTCCAGTTTCATGAGATCCTGTATATTAATTGTTGGTGTTAACGCCTGTGCCAACAGTGTCTTGTTCAGAGAGTCCTTCCCTGTGTGTGCCGTGAGTTCAAGCCTGTCCCCTACTTTCTTTTCTGTCAGATTCAGGATATCTGGTCTTACACTGAAGTCCTTGATCTATCTGGAGTTGAGTTTTGTGAAGGATGATAGATATGGATCTATTCTTATTCTTCTACATGAAGCCATCCAGTTTGACCAGTACCATTTGTTGATGATGCTATCTTTTCTCCAGTGTGTATCTTTGGCTTCTTCGTCAAAAATCAAGTGTCCATAAGTATGTAGAATTATATCTGGCTCTTCAATTCTATTCCACTGATCAACATGTCTGTTTTATTCCAATACCATGCTGTTTTTATTATAATAGCTCTTTAATACAACTTGAAATCTGGGATGATAACTTTAGCAGTTCTTTTATTATTCAGGAATTAGTCAGGATTGTTTTGACTATCCTGAGTAGTTTTTGTGTTTCCATATGAAATTGAAGATTGTCTGTCAAATTTTGTAAAAAAAATTTGATGGGAATTGTATTGAATCTGTAGATTACCTTTGGTAGGATGGACATTCTCACTATAGTAATAACTACCAATTCACAAGCATGGGAAATAATTCCATCTTCTGGTGTCTTCTCCAATTTCTTTCTGTCTTAAGTTTTTTTTACTATAAAGTCTTTCACTTGCTTGGTTAGAGATATCCCAAGTTGTTGTTATTGTTTTTAGGCTGTTGTGAAAGGTACTGTTTTCTTGATTTATTTCTTAGGATGGGTATCATTTGTATAAAGGAAGGCTAACAATTCTTGTGTTTTAATTTTGTGTGTTAATTCTGCTACTTGGCTGAAGATGTTTGTCAGCTGTAGAAGTTTGCTGGTGGAGTCTGTAGGAACTTTTATATATAAAATCATATCATCTGTAAATAAGGATACTTTGACTTCTTCCTTTCCTATATGAATCTCCTTGATATTCCTCAGTTGTCTTACTGTTCTAGCTAAGACTTCAAGTACTATATTAAAAAAGTATGGAGAGAATGAACATCCTTGTCTTGTTTCTTGTTTTAGAAGAAATGCTTTAGATTTCTCTGCATCTAAGATGATGTTTCCTGTGGGCTTACTGTACATTGCCCTTGTTATGTTGAGGTGTGCCCCTTGTATCCCTAGTCTCTCCAGAACTTTTACCATGAAGGGGTGTTGGATTTTGTCAAAGACCTTTTCTGCATCTAATGAGATGGTCATATGTTCTTTGTCTTTCAGTCTGTTTGTGTCATGGATTACATTTATTGATTTACATATGTTAAACCATCCTTGCATCTCTGGGATGAAGGCAATTTGATCATGGTACATGCTTTTTTTATGTTCTTGAATTCAGTTTGCAAGTATTTTATTGTGAATTTTTGCATCTGTGTTCATGAGGGATATTAGTCTGTAATTTTTTTCCTTTAGTATCAAGATAACAGTGGCTTCATAAAAAGAATTAAGCAGTGTTCCTTCAGTTTCTCTTTTGTGGAATAATTTGAAAATCTGGTAGAATTCTGCACTAAATCATCTGTCCCTGAGCTCCCCCACCCCCATGGGTTGGGAGATTTTTTTTTTAATTACTGCTTCTATTTTACTAGAGGCTATAGATTTGTTTAAATTTTTTATTTCATTTTGATTTAACTTTGGTGCATCATATATATCAAGAAATTCACCCATTTCTCTTAGGTTTTCAAGTTTGGTGGCATATAGATTTGTAAAATATTTCCTTATGATAATCTCAAATTTCTCAGTTTCTGTTATAATGTCTCCCTTTTCATGTCTAATTTTATCAATTTGGATATTCTCTCAGTGTCTTTCAGTTAATTTGGCTAAAGACTTGTCAATTTTGTTGATTCTTTCAAAGAACCAACTCTTCGTTTCATTGATTCTTTGTATTGTTTTCTGTTTGTTTGTTCATTGATTTCTCTTTTATTGATTTCAACTCTGAGTTTATTTCTTCCCACCTACTCTTTTTGGGGGTATTATTTCTTCTTATTTTTCTAGAGCTCTCCAGTGTGTTGTTATTTGTCTGAGGTTTCTCCAGGTTTGGGGTTTTTTGTTTTGTTTTTTAATGTAGGCACTTAGTGCTATAAACTTGCCTCTTAGAACATCATTCACTATGTCCAATAGGTTGGGTATGTTGTGTTATTATTTTCATTCAATTTTAAAATATTTTTAACTTCCTTCTTTATTTCTGTCTGAATTTTCATTCAGTAGTGAACTGTTCAGTGTCCATGAGTTTGTGTACTTTCTGCTGTTTCTATTGTTGTTGATATCCAGATTTTTTAAATCCATGATGGTCAGATAGGAGACAGGGTGTTAATTCAATTTTTTTATATCTGTTGAGACATGTTTTGTGTCTTAATATGTGGTCAATTTTGGAGAAAGTTCCACGGACTACCGAGAAAACCAGTATATTTTTTAGTGTTGGGATGGACTGTTCTGTAGATGGCTGTTAGGTCCATTTGATTTATGTCATTCTTTAACTCCAGCATTTGTCACTGAGTTTTTGTCTGGATGTCCTGTCTATTGGTGACAATATAGTATTGAAGTCACCACTTTCACTGTATTAGGGCTAATATGTAATTTAATAGTAGTAGTGTTTCTTTTATGAACTTAGGTGCCCTTGTATTTGGTACATAGATGTTTAGAATTGTAACATCCTCTTGGTGGATTTCTCTTTTAATGAGTATATAATATCCTTCCCTACCTCTTGATTAGTTTTAGTTGGACGTCTTTTTTTTTTTCAGATATTAAAAAAATCTACACATACTTGCTTCTTGTTTCCATTGGCTTGGAATACCTTTTCTCATTCTTTAACCCTAAGGTTTATTCTATCCTTATCGGTGAGGTGTGTTCTTTTGATGCAGCAAAAAGATGGATCCTGTCTTCCAATTCAGTCTATTAGTCTGTGCCTTTAAATTGGAGAATTGAGACCATTAGTATCGAGAGGTGTTAATGAGCAATGTTTATTAATTTGTGTTTTTTCTTTGTCATTGTGTATGTGTGTGTGCCCCCATTTGACTAACTGTTTTGGGATTACTTCTTGTGTCCTCTTGAGTGCCATTAAACTTCTCTTCAGATTGAAGTTTTCCTTCTAATGCTTTCTGTAGAGATGGATTTTTCAGCAAAAATTGCCTAAACTTGTTTTTATTGTGAAATGTTTATCTTTCTCTGCTTATTGTGATGGATAGTTTTTCTGGGTATAGTAGTCTGGGCTGGGATCTGTGGTCCCACAGATAGAGTTTGTAGAATATTCATCCAAGTCCTTCTGGCTCTCAAAGTCTCCATTGTAAAGTCAGGTGGACCTGTCCTTTTATGTCACTTCATCTTTTTCCTTTGCAACTTTTAATATCCTTTCTTTATTCTGCACATTTAATGTTTTGATTATTCTATGTCATAGGTAGTTTTATTTCTGGTCTCTCTATTTGGTGTTCTGGATGCCTCTTGTACCTTGATGAGCATCTCTTTCTCTTTAGATTGGAGAAATTTTCTTCTATGATTCTGTTAAAAATATTTTCTGTGCTTTTGACCTGAATATCTTCTCCTTCCTATATCTCTATTATTCATAGGTTTGGTTTTTTCATAATGTCCCAGATTTCCTGGATGTTTTATGCCTTGAATTTTTATGTACAATTCCTTTGACTGAGCTATCCATTTCTTCTACCTTGTTTTCAAGACCTGAAATTCTTGCTTTCATGTCTTTTAATTTGTTGATGAGGCTTACTTCTGAGGTTTTTGTTTGACATCCTGAGCTTTTCATTTCCGTTTTTATTTCGGTTTGGGTTTTCTTTAGTGATCCTATTTCTTTGTTAAATTCTGCTTTCATGTCTTGAGTTGTTTTATTTCACTCAATTGTTTTTGTTTTCACAGTCTTTATTAAGACATCTACTCATATCCTCTTTAAGATCTTTAAAAATATTCATAATTGCTATTTTTAAGTCCTTATCTTGTACTTCAGCTAAATTGCCTGTCTTGGGGCCTAATACAATAGGGTTGCTGGTTTCTGGAGGAGGCATATTATCTTAATTGTTCATGTTTGTGGTTTTGCCCTAGATCTAGGCATATTAAATGATCACATTTGAAGTGTTTCTTGATCTAGACATCTGGTCGCATCTTTGTTGGATGGGTGTTTCACTCTTTGGTTGTTGTTACCCACTTTGTATGGTAGATCCCTGGTAGAGAGCTACTCTGGAATGGAAGACAGGAAGGAGGATGAAGGTCCCCTACTTGAATCTCAGCCTAGTGTGGCAGCTGTGGGTCCCTGAGAGAGGTTCTGCAAGTCAGCTGAGTCACAAGGAACTGGAGATTGGCTAAAAGGAAAGGTTGAAAAGACTACTATACCCAGAAAAACTATCCATCACAATAGGCAGAGAAAGATAAACATTTCAAATAAAAACAAGTTTAGGCAATTTCTGCTGAAAAATTAAAAATTAATTTTTAATTAATAACTAATTTTAATTAAATTAAAACATAATTTTAATAAAATTTTAAAAACTGTGAAAACATAAACAGTTGAGTTAAATAAAACAATTCAAGACATGAAAGCAGAATTTAACAAAGAAATAGAAAGACCCTGGATCTACACCAAGAGCCGGAATCTCTAGAGCATGGAGATGGGCTAGGAGGAGGGACTCCTGTTGGCAGGCTGCTGCAGGATTAAGGGAAGCCTGAGGTACTGTTCTCTGAATGAATTTGCAAGAATCTTATTCTTGCAGCCAACATGTACTGTATTCTTGCTCTTCCTTGGGAATGTGGCAAGCAATCTATATAGTCTTCCATCCTTGGGCTGAGGTTGTAGCTCAGGTGATTGAGTGCTTGCCTATTATGTACAAAGCCCTGGGCTCAATTCCCACCACCACATTAAACTGGGCATGGCAGCATATACTTGTAATCCCAGTACCTGTGAGGTAGAAGCAGGAGGATCAGAAGTTCAAGGTCATCCTCAACTCTAGAGTTTAAGACTGGCCTAGACTATGTGAAACCTTAAAAAGTTCAAAATGAATCCTTCATCCTGTGACTGAAGACTGTTATTGCCCCATTGTGTGAGAAAACTGGAGCATAGTTGTTAGATAAGTTATACTAAGTCACATGGCTGGTAAATGGTGGTGCTGTGATTCAAACCTCATTCAGCCCTAATTGAGACAGAGCACGATAGCCAGGCCCTGCGACTGTCAAAGTTCTAGTGGAAACAGACATAAAACCAAGGCCCTGGTTCTTTGTGTTTTCCATCACTATATTTACATTTGATATTATAGAAGAATTATTTTTTTGAGATAGAATCTTGCTGTGCAGCCCACATTAGTCTCAAACTTGAGACAGTCTCCTGTTTTAGCCTCCCAAGTGCTGGGATTATAGGCATGTGCCACCAGACCCAACTAGGATAACAGTGTCTGGATATCCCACACAGGGGGTTTCTCCCTTCTTTTCTCCCATAACCAACACCCACCTCATGTCAAATATAAAGTTCTGTTTGGTTCAGGTGGAATCAATTGAAGCCCTACTATGTGATCTGCTTACCTCTAGGGCTCCTCATTTAAAGATAGGGTTCAAAGCATGTGTGAATTTGGATGGGAATATCATTCCCCTCTTTGTGGTTGCTAGCCTCTGCCTGGCTTCCAGCATGTGTCATTTTTGTCACCGCTGGAAATCACAAATCTGTTCCACTCACTTTACAGCTGTGTCAGGAACTTCGACATTCATGCTCACCGCCACTTCACACTCATGGAAGTTATTAGACTCGGTCTGTCTTTCTGTGTCTTAATAATGAGTCACATATAATGTGACACCCATTTGTCCCATAGTTTTGGAACTGTGCCTTCAGACGGTGGCTCAGTTCATCCTGGGCTTACATTGCTTAAAAACAAAAACCATTCTGACAGATAGGTCTGCCCTGGTTGCCCAAGGCTCTTTGTAACAGAAGCAGGAATCGAAACTTGGACTGAGTTGGACTGCGTATGAAGAGGGAAACAGCCACGCCACCATGGCTGAGTGTGTGGTTACTGAAGGATGTTTATTGCCTGTAACAGTTGGAAAGGCATTGGGACATGCCTGTTTCTCAACTGAGTCAACATACCCTTCTTTTCTGATGGCTCATATGTTACTCCAGACTCTTGCAAAGTCTGGAGGTCACCATCGGGGTAAAAGTGGCCACAGCCTTCAGAGAAGTGGGGAAATGGTACCACTCACATGTGCTCTGACTACAGAGAACTCTCTATAGTGCAGGAGACCAACAGCCACCCTTGGGACTTTGCCCTTCATCCTCAGCTAATGATGGGCTCCCTCTGACCACCACCTGTCCTATGGCTCTAGTGTCACGGGTACTCTGTTGCAAATCCTGATTTGGGAATGTACAATTCTTCTCTGTGGTTATTTAATACTACCTCTTGTTTTTATGTTTAAAGTAGTAATTATAACCAACAGGCCTTAGGCCAAAGACCATTTGCATTATTTGGCTCACTGATGATAA
>LZPO01027366.1:981772-1011650 GCA_001675575.1 Neotoma lepida
AAAAAAAAGGCAAATGTTTAACAACTATCTCAAAGGAAAAGTGAGTCTGGCTGATCCAAGCACTTGGCTGTTGTTATGATGTAAATATTCCAGGAGTGAAGCCACTGACGGCAGGAGGTAGATCAGAGTCCAATGAGCAACATCAGTTCCCAGGAGCCTCAGTGTTTGGGAAAAGTTGACTATGTACTAAACTTTTAAAATATCAATTCCAGATCAAAAACCAGACTTCCAATTTCTCTTGGGAAAATGGGAAATCAGGCTCACATTTGCACAAGTTAACCACTCAAGGGGGACCTTTGTGCAGCTTGCTGCATCCCATGCTCCTGCCCATGGCTGAGTGGCACCTGCCATTCATCACTGTGTTTGGCTTCTTTCTTGTCTCTTGGTTTAAGTGCTAAGTTTGAGATCGAAAAACAAGCAACCTCATCGCCTGGCATTGGATCAAAAACTCAAGTAAGGGTTGCCTAGTGAGCCTCCCACACGATATTGTTTCTAATTGCTTCCAGTTTAATCACAGGGCAGCCAGGGTTCTCCTGGTAAGATGCATGGAGATTTTGCTCCATTCTAGTTGATTTCCTTCTGGTCATCCAAATCAGTAGGCACAAGTGCTTTTTCTACTTAGGGTATTTAATTAATGAGACTAATCCAGAAAATCGTGAACTCTGTGGCAAGTTAAAGATTTTCCTGTAGGGAAATTAAGACCCGCTGAGTGGAAGTGGTGAGAAGTGACAAGTTCAGGGGAAACTCAGCACAGTAATTAAGAATGCATCAAGTCCAGTACAGTGAGCAGCTGACAGATCACGGTAGAAGGAAAACAGCATCTGTGACATCTCCTTGGACAATGTCCATGTTGATTTTGGAAGATGCTCAAGAGTCTGGGAGGAAGACTGATCTCTAGCCTAAAATGTGGAATGCCCAGAGATGCCAACATCATGCAGGGATTGGACCATGAATATCAATATCATCCTTGATGAGTA
The DNA here is from genome assembly GCA_001675575.1 of Neotoma lepida. Lineage (NCBI taxonomy): Eukaryota > Metazoa > Chordata > Mammalia > Rodentia > Cricetidae > Neotoma > Neotoma lepida. The sequence continues at coordinate 982,750 of LZPO01027366.1, forward strand.
CTGAGGGATCCATAAGGTAGTAGACTTTTAGATGGCCTGTTCTTAATGGGGTGGAATACTTCCACAGGAGACCTAGGGATGAGGGGTTTGGAACACGGTCCGTTGGTGTGGGGGGACTCCCCTGGATACTGGAAGAGCTGGGCTGCATCTCCCTTCCCCTAGTGACAGTATGACTTCTCCAATGAACCTTTTCCTTTGAAAGGTAATACAGTAATGGGATCATGGTGGTTGCTCAGCTGAACTACATCAGGTGAAGCAAATGTGAGGTCCCTTTTCTTAATAACAAAGCTGACTCTATGTCTTATCCTCAACCAGAGGAAGCACCAGAGTAGAAAGGGTTCATTACCTGGCTTCCTTTTCCTGCTTCCTAACCAATGTCTCATCTCAAATCAGCTGATGGGACTTACCCACCCACCTCCCATTGTGTGAGCACCACGGCACTACGAGATGTAGCCAACACCTGAGGATGAAATGCTTCATTATTAGGACTTTTGTGGGGGAGGGTTTACAGTCTGTCTACAAATTCGTACATTTTTAGCCAACTCAATTTTAGAGAAAGAGCTTAAATGAATTGTGTGTTACTTCAAGCCTTCAACCTTAAAGCCCCTGGGATGTTTGGGGCTCCTCATTACGCACAGGGAAATACGTGTGTGAGAGGTAGAGGAATGTCATCACTGTGTGTTACCATTGAGGAACAACCGTGGTCAGCATTATTTGCCCCACGTTGATCTCTGGTCTCTAGAGTCCTTCCTTTTCTCAGATGTCCCTTTACACTCAGACCAAGGGGACATCTCAAGATCTCCTAGGAAACATTTCAGAAATGGCAACTGTCTGGGCTATTTGATTGGTGTATTTGATCAGTAGGTCTTCAATAGGGCTTTGGTAGCTCTATTTAAAACAAATGCTAAGGGGATGATGAGATGGCAAAGTGGTTAAATCAGCTGCCTGGCAAAAATGTGGGCCAGAGTTAGGATTCCCCAGAACCCGTGTGTGTGTGTGTGTGCTGTCTCTTATACACATCTAGATGTGTATAAGAGACAGGTGTGTGTGTGTGTGTGTGTGTGTGTGTGTGTGTGTGTCTACTGCTGGGTGAACATAATGGCCCACCTCTAATACTAGCCAAGGAAAGTAGAGGCAAGGGATCCTCAGAGCAAGCTGGCTAGCTAGACTAACCATATCAATGAGCTCTGGGTTTGATTGAGAGACCCTGTCTCATTGAATAAGAAGCAAGGGCTATTGAAGATGATTCTTGACATCAATCTCTGGCCTCTATATGCATGCAAACCCACACACATATGCCCACATACATGGTAACACACACACACACACACACACACACACACACACACACACACACGGAAAGAAGAAAAGAAAAAGACCAAAACTTTCTTAGCCAACTGTGGTTTTTTCTTCCTTTAGAGTGAACACCATAGCCAGCCAATCAGCTGGGTTGGGTTTTTTGGAGGGGAGCGGGGAGGAGATGCTACTATATTAAATGTATTTAGGTGAAATTCTCAAAAGTTGCTTCTTCCAATAAATTGGAGGACTGATTCTCAAACTCATACAGATAGTGAGACACCTAGATTCTTCACTGGCCTTGCAAAATATAAGGCTTTGTGACATAGCATTCTCCTGTAAATACAGGAAGAGTTGTACTGTCAAAATGACAGTGTTCTCTGTGTTGCCTTCGTCAGGGCCTCTTTGCTTGCAAGTTTTAGGAGCTCACTTGAATTGGCTTAAAATAATTCATGAAATTTACTTTAAGGCCAAAGAGTCACTCATGGAACTGGGTGGGGAGAGTGCAGGTGAGCCTCACAGGAATCCTAAACCAGGTGGAAAACCAGCAGAAATCAGCAGCCAGTGTTTGCAGCCTCTTTCCTTTGCTCTCTGTTCGTGCCGGCATCATTTTAACTCTTCATTTTGACTTCAGCTTGCTGTTGCTCCTCACCCTGGACTGTGGTGATATTGTGTCCCCCAAAATATTGTGTACCCTAATAAAACTTATCTGGGGTCAGAGAACAGAGCAGCCATTAGATAGACATAGAGGCCAGAAAATGGTGGCACACATGCCTTTAATCCTAGCATTCCTGAGAGATCCATCCAGATCTCTGTGAGTTCAAGGCCACACTGGAAACAGAGCCAGGCATGGTGGCACACACTTTTAATCCCAGGACTTGAGATCTCATGTCTTTGCTTGAGAAAGACACATGCCTTTAATCCCAGGATGTGATGGCAGAAAGCAGAAAGGTATATAAGGCGTGAGAACCAGGAACTAGAGGCCTCTTAAGCTTTCAGGCTTTGAGCAGCAGTTCAGCTGAGATCCATTCGGGTGAGGACTCAGAAGCCTGCAGTCTGAGGAAACAAGATCAGCTGAGGAGTTGGCAAGGTGAGGTTGGCTGTGGCTTGTTCTGTCTCTCTAACCTTTCAGAATTTACCCCAATAGCTGGCACTGAGTTTTTTTTATTAATAAGACCATTTAAGATTCATGTTACACTGGACAGATGATGGCCACTCCTCAGGCACTGAGTTTTATCTCCTCCGTTGAAACAAGTAACAATAATTACCTACTGTCTCTTAGTCCCAAATCTACACTCCTGGGAGGATCCAATGAGCAAATATGTGTCAGTTGTTTGTTTGTCCTTGTCCAATCAAGTGACTCCTGGGGCTTTGGAGCAAACATAATAAACGTGCCGCTGTGCCTGCCACAGCTAAGTACTGGGGTGAAAACAGGGCCACACCCCCAAATCTTCTAAGTTGTAACTCTTAGTACAACCCTTATGTCCTGTATACCTAGACACTTTTCTCACAGTAAAACCAATCATTTATCAATAGCCACAAGTTCCACATCCCCAATGGAGACTATTCCAAGTGCTATTGAGTTGCAACATGAAGGCTCATGGATCTTGAGAATGAACGTCCATTACCTACAATGTGCCAGAACACCACACTGGAAGAAAAAACAATCACACTAAAAATTCCCCTTCAGAATGTATTCTACCACAGAAGTACCGACACATCTATGTTTCCTGGTACCGCCATTCACAGTAGCGAAGAACTGAAATCTGCCTAGATGTCCATCAACAAGTAACTAGATAATGAAAATGTGGTGTGTATACATAATGAAATTTTATTTGGCTGTAATGAAAAATGAAATTTATAGAAAAGTGGATAGATCTGCAAGGTATTATATTAGGCAAAGTGGCCTAGACTCAGAAAGACAGCATCCCATGCTCTCTTTCTCTCATATGTAGACCTTAGCTTTCAGTGTGGGTGCACATGTGTGGTTCTGAGTGTGAGTAGAGATATGAAAGGGGATAAGAGGCACAAGAGGGGGCAAAGAGGAGCTGAGGAAGGGAGGAAGCAATGGAACACATATGACATGGAAACAGAAAGGAGACTACTGGGATGGAAGGGTGCAGGGGATATTGGGGGGATGTGGGGAAAGAAGGGTCTATTGGTTACTTTTCTGTTATCTGTGAGAAAACTAAGGCAACCATAGAAGAGTTTATGTGCATTTACAGTTCCAAAGGGCTAAGAGTCCATCATGTCAGGGAGGCCTAGCAGCAAGCTGAGAGCACACATGTTCCAACAGAAGCAGGAAGCAGATAGTGCAAACTAAAAGTGGCTCAATGTTTTAACTCTCAGAGCCATCCCCAGTGACAGACACACTTCCTCCAACAAGGCCATACCTTCTAACCCCCCCCCCAACTGGGGCCACCAGCTGGGACCAAATGTTCAAGTACCTGAGCCTATGATGGACAGTCTCATTTGAACCACGAGAGGACAGAATCAACGAAAACGTTTTTAAAAATGTATTTCTTATTTAAAACAATTTCTTGAGTATACTATAATGAAACCTAGTACTTTGTATGTTAGTTTTTAAAAGTATTTTAAAAAATTTTTTAGGAAAAGGAATGGCATATAAGAACCCCCCATGTTTTCTCATATCCAGTTGTTATCCACTGACATAGAGCATAAACAGTGTCCAAAGGCCAAAGCAGCTCTGAAATACAGGCATCCTAACTGACTCAAGCATGAGACTCCAGCTCTCTCCGTGGCCCCAGCAGACACATCAGTGGGTTGCACCAGCAGAGACAACCCTCCAGGTCTCTCTCTAGGCCTCCTTCCTCACTGTCTCTCTACTGCTCTGGTACTAATAACTAACCTAAGGGTTCCAAAAAGCTTTTAAAATATAAATTCAGGGGATGGGAGATGGTTCAGTGGTTAAGAGCACTTGCTACTCTTGTGGAGGACCTAGGTTCAGTTCCCAACACCCACATGGTATTTCTCAATCATCTGAAAATCCATTTCCAAGAGACCTGGTGCCCTCTTCTGGCCTCCACAGGTACCAGCACACACATGGTGCACATACAGACAGATACACACATGCACACATTCTTTTAATTTAAAAATGAAATATAAACTCAGAGGATCTGGAACCTACTGCAGGGTTCTTTAAATATCATGCCATTTTTGCTATACATCATTTTAGGTAGCACACAGAAAACTTTGCACTTATTTAAATGGTTAATTCTTTGTCCTTTATTTTCATTGTTAATTTATTTAAATGATACACAAAAATATGCTGTGATTTCTTCTGTTAAACTTTTAACTTTGTTATTTTTATTATCATGTGCATGTGTGTATATGAAGGGGGACACACATATGCAACAGCTCATGTGTGAGGGCCAGAGGACAACTTGGTGGGGACAGCTTTCCCCTTCTACCTTTATGAGATTTGACACAGATCATCAAGCTTTGCAGCAATCATTTTTACCCACTTGCCACTCCATGTTCTGTGATTTATTAGCTCTCATTGCTCAGGATGAGGTTAAGTTAGAACTTTAAAATGCTATAATTTATATAACACATTAAGGATGTGACTGCTGAGGCTGAAAGTCTACATGACCACATCACAGAGACTTTCTGGAGGACAGAGACGCCTCTTTGGGGTTTCTCATCAGTTGAGGGGTCCACTCCAAATCTTTAGAGAATAATTTTGTATTTACCTTTGAGTGTAAACAAAACTCCTAACTGACTTGTTATCTGTCCCTATTTCTTTCAAAGCCCCATGTGCAGGGCTTTATCGTAACTGCAGTAAGATATTTCTAAGCTCTGTTAGCAATGCTACCTCACGTTCTTCTGCAGTAAGCAAGGTTTCCCACTGTAATTGATCTTGTACTCGAGGAATGTTCTAGGTGATGCATTGCCTCTGACTTTACTGTGGACAACAGCAGGTGTAGAGGATGTCAGACATGAACCTGTCCCCACCCCTGTTCAAGTCATCCCCTCAGTGGCTTTGTTAATGCCCTAAATAAACTTCAGGGCACCAGGATTCTTGTTAATGGTCTCCTTTCAATAAAAAAAAAAGTATGAAAATTAGTTGAGTTTCAAGAAACTGAGGGTTGATCTATCTGCACAGGAAGTTATTAGAAGCTTCACGTTCAGTAGTCAACTTTGAGTGTATCAAGTTTCCTGTTGGAGGCAACTGTTGGTGGAGGCAAGTTTTATGGGCTCTAGATGAGACCATGGCTATCACAGAGCAAAGTGAACCCTGCATGAGGGAAGCAGGATGCCCACAGGGTGAACACCTCACCATGCAGGCGGTAGATAGACTAGAGGTGGATAGCATGCTTACTTGAAGGAGAAAGTCACAGAACTAAATAAACATTGTCTCTTAGCAAACAGGTCTAATTTTCCCCTCCTGGGAAGGCTAATGGTATCAACAGCTAAGGTTTCTCTTCCCTTCCCAGCCCAATATTAAGGTCACCTAGGATTGTGTATGTTAGGAGCTATCTAAGGGTCAGTAAAAATGTTTATCTTTTGAGTTAAGCCTCCTTTGGAGCTCGGAGCATAGGTAATCTACATGGAGAGCCAGGGACTGGATCCATTCAGAAAGACTGAATAACACTGCACGTAGGAAGCCTGGTCCAAAAAAATAAATTCACTTTCCCACCCAAGAGACTCCATAATTCATGCCAGGAATTTCTATTCCAAAATTTTTGTCATTGGCTAATTTTCTCATCGCCTCAGTGTTGGCCCTGATAAAACCTAAATTGGAAGTTGACTCCACAAAATGAAATTTGCCTTTGAACAAGTAATTTTCTGACTGGACATGTTGGCCTTTCTTCTGGAAAGAGGATTGCTTATCTAAACAAATAGATCCTCAAAGACCTATCCAGCCCCAAGGATATTAGACAGGTGACCTCAGAACGCACAACAGTGGATTACACAGAGGAAAACAGTAATTTTGTCAGTTGAGTCATGATGATTTTTATAGCTCTGGTGTATCCACATGAAACAGTAAAATGATTTTGAAAAATATTTAAAGGGGTACTGCCTTTTTAAAATTGTTTGTTTCTGAGAATTTGGTATTTGACCCCCATAGATGCCTCTTGGTTCTTTTAGCCAAGTGAGCCCCGGCATATGGAGGGAAGTACCCTAGCAAGGTGCTTTGCTCCCCCGTTCCTCTGTTTCTCCATCTGTAAGACAGAGCTGGTAACAATAACATCAGAGTAGCTGTGAGGAGAAAATGAAATAACATGGGCACAGCATTAAGAACCCTGTCTGAATGCGTGCCGTACATGCTTCTTCTTTAGTCCCAGGACAAAATGGTTGTGAGACTCCATTTATAAAGTCTTGGTCAGAAGTCCCAGCATGTGTCTATTAGTTACTTGTTCCTTTGCTCTGACAAAATGCCTAACAAGAAGCAACTTCAAGGCTGGGATCAACTAATAAAGGTGCTTGCTGCCAAGCCTGATGACCTGAGTTCAACGCCCAGAATCCACATGCTGGAAGCAGAAAACTCTTACAAAGTAAAGATTTGTTCTGGCTTACAGTTTGAAGGGATAGAGTATCTCTCTGTCTCTCTGTCTCTGTCTCTCTGTCTCTGTCTCTCTCTGAAATATTGTCTTAAACTAACAATGCCAGCGAGGATGTTTGTCCTCACATGGAAAAGCCAGATCTTCCACCAGGGAATGTCCATGCTCCAGGAACGCCATCTTTTAAATGGATTCCTTGAGTAGATAGGTGCTGTGGTAATTCTGGCGAGGGTGGAAACAGTTAGCAATGACATGGAAGCAGCTGCAAGCACAGCCAGCATACAAAGAATTCCTTGTATGCCTGGCCCAGCATGTAGCTCTTTCATTGTCTAGAACAGTGGTTCTCAACCTTCCTAATGCTCTGACCCTTTAATACAGTCCTTCACTTGGTGGTGACCCCCAACCATAAAATTATTTTGGTTGCGACTTCATAACTGTTATTTTGCTACTATTATGAATTACAATATAAATCTCTGATATGCAGGATCTCTAGTATGTGGCCCCTGTGAAAGGGTTGTTCAACCCCTGCAGGGTTGCAACCCGCAGGGTGAGAACCACTGGACTAGTGGTTCTTCAATTATGGATGTGAAAGTTCAAGCGTAGAAAGATGAAGAATCCTTCACTTGCATAAATTCCCAGGGGAAAGGGCAGGAGGTGAGCCTGGGTGGCCAGACTCCAGGACCCACTGTCTCCACTCCTTCCAACTCAGCCACATTCACCACGCTGTCTTCTGTCCCATCACTGTCCTGGTTATTGAACTCAATCCCTTGNATGCATATTCTCTCCCGTGTCCTTCATTTATCTAGACACGGCCTCTGGGAACTGAAGCTCCCAGGAATCTTCCAAATCAGCATGTCCATGTTTGCTTTCATGTGAATGGAGTTGTTTAATCTCAGTGTCTGATGTTTTCCCATTGACCTGGGAAGCTTTAGTCTTAGATATTAGGCATTAGATTTAGGGAACTGAGCTTCTATTAATGGTCAGGTTCCACAGTCACCTGGGTCATTTTATCCAGGATCTTTGCATGGAAGATAATGAAGAGATGTCTAAGGGATAAGAAACACATGGAAACTAGACACATCCTGCAGAGAAAAGGGCTCCTGTTTCCTCTCTCAGGCCAGGCTGGTCTCCTAGTGCATCTCCTGCCAGTCAGAGTCCACTCTGACTTCTGGTCTTCTGGCTTGAAGGATGCACAGACCTTACCGAGATGTTGGAGTTTAGCCTCTCTATAATGAGAGAGTCAAGCAGAGGTCCTGTGCTTTCCTGAAGACCCTCCTGCACCTGTCCTGTTTTTGTCAGCAAGAGCAGCCTCTCCAGAGTTTACATCAGCCCCAACTCTTTCTCTTCCCAACATTTCCCTCTCTGACAACTTGAAAACCTCACTCATCCGCCCAATTTTCTTTCCACATCAACTTCCCTCTTCCTGGCTAAGCCACCTAATCCTGTTCCTCCTCAAGGACATCTCAATAAAAAGCTGGCTGCCTTCTTTGCCTGTCTTTTGACTTTTTATTCCTTATGTTCTTTTTGGTGTCAAAGGATGAATCATTCCCGAGCTTTCTCTAGGGGCCTTTTTTTTTTTTTTCTATACTGCAATAGCATTCATTATTTTTATATTGTGTGAAATGTATTGTTTTATAGGCTATACTCTGAGTTTCTAGAAACCTAATCGAAAGCACAAATTCTCTGAAGATGTCTTCCTCTCTTGGCACAGCAAGCAACCAGATGGTAGCAAGGCACATCCTGTATTACAACACAGGTTCCCATGTTTGGGGATTCCTGTATTTGCTTGATAATTTGATCTTTGTTCATTCTTGGAAGCTTTTGTGTGATAATCCGAATTCTAGAATTGCCTTACAAAGTTGACACATTCTGTAATTTTCTGCCAGTCCACAGGTTCTCATGGAATGGCTGGGTTAGGCCCAAGGGAAGTTCCACCCTACCCAATACCCAGTGAGCAAAGAAGTTAGGAATGGCCAGGGTGTCCCTCCTTGGTGAGATGTCATTGTCTTGAATTTGGGGCTGACTGCTTCAGCTCTGTACTGCTGTTTGCAAGTTAGGGGACAACCAGGTCTACCCACACTCCTACAGCACTCAGTGGTACCATCTTTCTCACTCAGTATTTTAATTCTCCTCATTCCTTCTCATTTCTGCCTCTTTGAACTTCTGCTCTGAGTTCTTCCAGAAGCGCCACCCTTCACATGAAGCTGTGAGGATGCTTCTCTTTCAACCAGCAGCACTGCAGTTATTTGACTTCCCTTCTCTGAAATTATGGGTGCTAGAGCTGGAGGGGAGAGGGGCACCCTTTCACATGCTGAATAAAACAAGTGGCAAAACAACCAACATCTGAACAAGCTAAGTGTTTACACAGTTTGTGGGGACACTGAGTATGCAGCTGAATCACCACCCACCCCGGGGCCCTGCATCACTGTCACTGAGGGTATCGGCTCTATCGGCAGGTTAGAGAACCAGGCGCTGCCTTGTTACATACAAAATCCACTCATTCCAGAGTCAAGGGAATTATTGTTTTTCTTGCCATTTCAGTAAAGGCCCTCGAATCCAGCTCTAGACAAGGACAAGCAGTAATTAGTGTCCACAGAGAGCCAGGAACAAAGGCTCTGTTTGTTTTGTGATTTCTGTATCTGCAAGAAAAAGATCCTGAGTTAGACATAATGAGAGAGTCAAGCAAAGGTTTTGTGCTTTGCTGTCAGGCAACGGAGATTAAGAAATCACCATCTAACTGTCCAGGCCTTGGTAAGAGCAGAGCAAAGAAGGTTTTCTGTGGCAACAAGGAACTCTCCAGAGAGCAAGCCAGGTTGGGCTGGCAGCGTGGGGGCTGGGAGGCCAAGCACCAGCTGGTGGTGGATCTGTGGAGGTCTGAACTATGGGTGATCATTATCCCTGAAGCTCTGAGTACTTCAGCTCCTCTGGGTTTCATTGATTCAATCTGAGTATTTCTTCTCAATCCCTGTCATATCTAACAAGCTTGTTGATAGGTAGAGAAATGTCTCAAAGTTTCTTATTAATTGTCTCATTGCTGTGACAAAATACTTGACCAAGGCAAGGGAGAAAGGGTTGGTGTGGGATTACAGTGTGAGGTGCTGTCCGTCATCGAGGGAAAGCCAGGGTAGCAAGAGCCGGAAGCTGTGGGTCACACATCACATCTGTTATCAGGAAGAAGGGAGAGATGAGTGCTGATGCTCAGCTGGCCTTCTTCTTTTTCTGTACCCCTGGACACAAGCCCAGGAATGATGCTGCTTATATTTAGAGTGGGTCTTCCCCACTTCAATTAACCTGATTAAGACAACCCCTCGTGGGAGGAAGGAGTGCTGGAGCCAGAGGGGTTGAGGATGCTGCAGGAAAACAGCCATAGAATCAACCAAGCAGGGCTCATAGGGGCTCACAGAGACTGAACCAGCAATGGGAGCTTGTATGGGTCTGGCCTAAACCCTCTGCATATTTGTTATGGTTTTGTAGTTTCATTCCTAACAATGGAAGTTGGGGTGTCTCTGACTCTTGCCTGCTCTTGGGATCCTTTTTCTCCTACTGTGTTGCCTCATCCAGCCTTGCTATGAGGGGATGTGCCTAGTCTTATTGCAACTTATTATACCATGTTCAGCTGATATCCCTGGGAGGCCTGCTCTGTTTTTGAAGGGAAACAAAGGAGGAGTGAATCTGAGGGGGAGATACAGGGGATAGTGAAGAGAGGGGAAACTATGGTAATATATGAGAGAAGAATAAAATAAAAAATAAATAAATAAAATTTTAGAAAACATAATCCCTCATGACTGCTAAGATGTGGCTTTAGTGAAGTCGTCAGGAGCTGGTACCTACAAGGAGTACAACATGGATATGTCCTATGCTCACCACTGCAGCATTGTCTTTGATGAAACTTCCTGGCTTGGTGCACAACTCTTTTCTTAGAAGATTTTATTTTTAATTATGTGACTGCTTGTGTGGGGATATGTACATACATACGAGTTCAAGTGCCTGCAGAGGCCAGAGGCACTGGATCCCCTGGAGCTGGATTCACAAGCAGCTGGAAGCCACCTGATGTGGCCACCAGGAAATGTTGACTGATTCTGGCAGCTGCATTCCTGGAAATGCCAATATATATTATAGCTGTGCATTAAAGGAGTGTTTATTTGTGAAACAAGAATTAGGTAGGCTCAGCTCAATGTAGATTCTGTATGCTGGAAAACCCAGCCAGATTTCTGGAAGTCATTCAGAATGCAAGTTAATTCTTTAATGTCCTGGAAATCTCAAATCTCTGGCTCCCGCCCACTAAATGCCAAATCATTAAGATAGCCAACCACCCGACAGATAAATTTCCTGAGTGCTGTGTGGGGGCAGTGCTGTCCCTACTGAGGACTGAGGAGCTGGGGGTAGGCAGCTATGACACCACATTCCAGGTGACGTTACTGCTGGTAATCTGGGACCACTCCCTGAGTTAAAGGAAGTCCCACAGAAGTCTCCTGGGCCAAGTGTCTAAGGATTCATGTCCCTCTCAAGTGGGGTCCCATCTGCTATGATTCTCCCATGTCTTTGTCAAAAAAGCACATTGCTGGGCCTCAGGTGCTAAATCAGGAGCCCCATGCACCTGTGTCTCGGTGCTCAGTTTCCTGAGCATTGTCTCAGTCAATCCAACGAAAGTCAGGAACCCCCATAATCTTAAAGATATTTGAGGAACAAAGTCCTGTTGCTGTCTTAGTCAGTGTTCTGAAGCTTCGAAGAGACACCATGACCACAGCAACTCTCATAAAGGAAAGCAGTTAATTGGTGCTTGCTTACAGTTCAGAGGTTCAGTCCATTATAGCATGGAGGGAAGCATGGCGGCACACAGGCAGACATGCTGCCACAGGGGCGAAGAATTCTGCATCCAGATCCACAGGCAGCAGGAAGAAGAGAACCACTAGACCTGACTAGGGCCCTAGAAACCTCATAGCCCACCCCCAGTGACACACTTCCTCCAACAAGGCCACACCTACTCCAACAAGGCCACACCTCCTAATAGCGCCACTCCCTGGTGACCAAGCATTCAATCTGTGAGCTATGGGGACCATTCTTCAAGCCCTCTGCAAGCTCCATTCAAAATGCAGATGACAACCTGTCATGTCCCACCAAGCCTGGGGAGTCGATCACTCAGCTAAAGTTCTGGAGTTTTCTATGCCTTCATCGGATGGTAGGTACTTGCTGTTCAAGCCGTCTATTCATTTCTTCCTTTCTCTGAGCGTATGCCACCTTTCACAGGCACACGGCTAAGAAGCCCTCTTCTCTTAATGGATGTAGTCAATTAACCCAGGGAAGGATGAAGGCAGTTGCTCCTGGATACTCAGCCCAATTTTCTTTCCCAGCTGTGTCCTTTTTCCATTGATTTCATATAATCCAACAGCAGGAGAGGACCGCTGAGGGACACAGAGAACCGGCCTTTTTTGTTGTTTCAAGACCGAGCAAAGAGAGTTTGACCTGTACGCCTTCAGAAAGGTCATGTAGGGCTGTCGAGTCTCTCTGCCTCCGGAGGCAAATGTCCTTCTCCCTCACCACGGCGCTACTGCCTCAGATGGCTGAGTCACAGCAAGAAAGCCTGTTCTGGCAGTGGGCTTCCATGTAGCTTCTCATGGGAACATTTTAGCCTGCAAAAATAATACTACCCTGACTCAGATGAGTGGACTGTGGATTGTTGTTTGACTCCACCCCTGTCATGCCACCCTAAGTGAGTCTCTGGGCCACACTACAGCTTCCTGATGTCAGATCCATGTCTTCCAGGACACTCAAAGGAATATGGGAGGTAGAAACATCAAAGAAAATGCAGACCATCTAGACCAGTGGTTTTCAACCTGTGTTTCGACAATCAGAAAACTCCAATTTGTGATTGTCTTAGGAACTCCCAAACATAAATTTATTTTGGTTGCTACTTCATGACTGTATTTTTGCTACTGAGTGGTGTCTCAGTTCCTAGGACCACAGGAAATTTCTGTGTGTTTTCTGATGGTCAGGACCCACAGGTTGAGAATCATTGGTCTAGACCCATGCTGGGTAGCATCCACAGAGGAAAAAACAAAGCCAGTAAACCAAATAATCTGGTAGCCTTGTGTTGTAGGAGAACTTCTGCAGAAAGGAACATTTTGTGAGTGGTGCTAGGGATCCAAGCCAGGGTAGCCCTTGCACACAGTAACCAAGTGCTCTACCACCAAGCCTGACCCAACCCAAGAACTCTATTTAAATGAGAAAATGTGTAAACAGTTTACCGGAAAAGAATGGATTTTTTTTTTTTAAATTCAAGCAGCTTGTACTGGTATTTACAGAAGAGAATATTTTTTTTTCAATAAAACTTCTTTAGTATTGGTCAAATGCAGATGAACATACATATTCAGGAGGACAGAAACATTTGGATTTGAACATTTGAAACTGGTGGGGAACATTTTGACTAAATCTAATGTTTGACTAAATCTTAGGTTGGTCTTGAGCGGAAAAGTGGTGTTGATACTAATGAGGGTGAAATCTAATGTTTTGCTTTGTGTTTCAGTTTTAACAAATGTGCCATGATAGTAACATTAATGGGGTAGGAGTTGCTTGGGAATGTTCTCTATTAGCTGAGCAACTTTTCTGTAGATTGAGCAGCATTTCCTAAAACACAGCAGGTCCAAAATGTTCTCTATCAAAAACAAAAACAATACAACCATTGTTCTTAGTAGCTGGTCTCCCTGCCCCATGGAGTCCATTGGTTGGGCCAGGTCATTCCCAATGGTTTCCTAAAGGATCATCCCTCTTGATACGCCTGCCCAGACAGCTTTCTTTTGCAAGCCTTGACTTCCAGGGGGATAGCTGAGGCACATAGACACCGCTGCATGTTCGCATCACCAGAGGAATGTCAACAACCTTGATGACTGCTTGTGGATCTTGGAAATTCTAATTTAAATGGTCTGGCCTGGCCTCCAGGAGTCTGAAAACCTTTCTAGGTGATTCTAGAATGCAGCCAAGGTTTGGGAACCATTATCAATAGAGCTATAATTTCTGATAGTCCTTGAAAAACCTGAATGAGCTCTGCCTTAGTGACAGCAGCCAGTCCCCATCCTCTTTCTAATAGACCTGCAGGTGGGTATGGCACAGACTGTCCATGGCAGGGGTTTGGTCCCATGCTTCTCCATCTCTCCACCAGGAGGTACAGGTTCCTTTTTCTCTGGACTTCCTTGTGTCTCAGCCTTGAGAGTGAGCCTTAAGATTGCTGGTTTCTCCTGGAAACAAGATGATGATGCCCATCTTGAGAGACCCTCTGCTATCCTGAGAGACCCTCTGCTAGCTGGGTGTCTAACTGCAGAGTAGCCTCTCGGTCTGGCTTTCTCTTCTGCTAAGTGGCCCTCACGGCTCTGCAGGCTCTTGCCTGTGCAAGAACCTGTGCAGAACAAAGCTGCTTCAGTGGCAGCCACATGTGCCCTGGGGCAGAGCCAACTTTCTTGTTTGTGCTTACAGTTGACATCCATCAAAATCACTTGGCTTCTACCACCCTAGTTTGAACTCTGGTGTCCACTTGGAGTTGTCTCTTCAAAATATTGAGGCTTGGTAACTGAGGAGATGACTCCTTCAGTAAAGTGCTCGTCCTACAAGCGTGAGGACCTGAGTCTGATCACCAAGACTCACATAAGTGGCTCTGGGTAGTGTATGCATCATCCCAGTACTGGGAAGACAGAGATAGGAGGGTCTCTGGGGCTCTCTGGCCAGCCAGCCTCATTGAACTGGTGAACTCCACATGTGAGAGACCCTGTCACAAAAACTAAGGATAGCTCCCGAAGAACAACACCCAAGGTTGACCTTCGACCTACACATGCACATGTCATTTTTAACTGAGGCCAGAAGTGGCCTCCTTTCAGCTCCTAAGTGGTGATGCTCCCAAATGCAAAGAGGAGCTGCTCCTCTGTTTGCTCTTGGGGGTTGCTTAATCTAGAGCAGCAGTGACGAAAGACCCACGGCCTCCAAGCTGCTCAAGGGAGGGTGGTTGCTAGGAATCTGAGTTGTTGACATTCCTCAGATTATTCTGGAACAGCCAGGTCCCTCCCAACAGTGTCTGGGCTCCTTTGGGTAATTCATCACCCCAGTCCATCAAAGAGCACCAGTTCAGAACGGGGAGCCCTCAAGAAAAGCCGGTGTGGGACTTGCAAAGGACTCATGCTGGAGCCTCATTCCTGGTGAACTGGAGCCCCGGGGTCCAGGTGGTGCTGGGCAATCATTTGTGTTTTCCACGCTCCCCGGGTGCACAGTCCCAGGTGCTGGGCGCCTTTTCATGAGGGTCCAACTGGTAAGCATTCTAGGTTTGCAGACCGTATGGTCCCTGCTTCAGCTGCTCCGCTTTGCCGTCACGGCTGGGAGCAGCTGGGGATTTACTTAGATGATTGTACATGGCTGTGTTCCCAAAACACTTGATTTACAAAAATAGGTAGCAGGGTGACTTAGCTCGTGGGCCATGGTTTGTTCGCCCCAATAAAAATCACGTGGGGAGCTCTACAATGTTTTCCTGTGCTCAGGCCAATTAAATTAGGATCTCTGTGGGTGGTGCCAGACAATGGCATTTGTTAAAAGCTCTTCAGGTGACTTTCAATTGGCCAGGATTAAGAATTACTGCTGTCATGTCCTGTCATGGCACAGACCATTTGAAGAGCAGGGTTCTGCTCTGATGCAATGTCTAACTTGCTCCAGAAGGCTTGCTGTTTTCTTTGTGTGTGTGTGTGTGCTGTCTCTTATACACATCTAGATGTGTATAAGAGACAGGACATACATACAGACAAACATATCAATCTGAAGTACACCACTGGGTGAATTTGTGCAGCTATTGCTTGCATTCTTCATTGTATCTTTGTAACTACTTCTCAGATCAAAATAGGAAACACTCAGAGGAGTTCTCTTCCTCTTCCAAGACAATAGCTTCCTAAAGGTTCCTGAAGCCTGGGCTTACAGTTCCGGAGGGTTAAGAGTCCATGACCGTAGAGCAGAGGCATGGTGACAGGAACAGAAAGCTGTGGGCTTTTCAAATCACAAGCATTAAACAGAGAGAGGCCGGCAAACTAGCAGTGGCTGGAATCTTTAAACTCTCAAAGCCCGCCCCCGCCTGAGACCACTTCCTCCAGCAAAGCTGCACCTCCTAAACCGCCCAAAGAGCACCACTAACTGGAGACCAGGTATTCAAATGCCTGAGGCTATGGGGGGCATTTATCATTCAAACCGCCACAACACACAGGGTTTTTTCACATGTTCTTGTTTCCAATACTTGTGGGTGTGTATCCACCAGTGGGACTTCTAGGTCATACAACATTCCCATGGGTAACTGTTTGAGGAGCCATCCTAAATTTTTTGAACAAATTTTATGTCTTAGATTCATGTCTGTTGCTGCCATCAAATACCCTGACAAAACAACCTGAAGAAAGAACGAGTTTATTCAATTTACAATCCAGAATTTTGTCCTCCACTGAAGTCAAGGCTGCTGGCCATACCCACAGTCAAGAACAGAACCTGAATGCATGCTTGCTTAGGACTCAGATAGCTTTCTCTACTGTTATACAACCAGAGCCCTAAACGGGGCAATGGTGCTATCCACGTTCAGACTGTGTCTTCCCATATCAGTTAATTAATCAAGACAAACCCTCATAGACATGCCCACAGGCCAGCCTGATCTAGACAATCCCTTATTGAGATTCTCCCTGACGATTTCTAGGTTGTGTCAAGTTGACAAACCAACATCCAACAGAAACACACAAGGATTCTAATCCCAGGCAGCACTTGTTTTCATTTTTAAAATTTATAGCCATCCAAGTTGGCACATGTGGCATCTTACTGTGGTTGTGACATGTTTCCTGGTCATTGATGGGGTGGAGTTGCTTCTCAAATGCTTGTCGGATGCCTGTATGCCTTCTTTGGGGGAAATTTTTTAATCATATCCTTTGTCTATTTTTAAATTGGGTTGTCTGCTATTGTTGACATGGATGTGTGTGTGCTATTCCGACATGTGTCATCCCAGAGAAGATAGCCAAGTGATCCTTGCTGAGAGTTCACTCTGAGTTTCAGCCACTTCTATTTGTTCAGAATAATCACTGAATCTATCCATAAAAAACCTTGGAGATGAGCCCTCAGGGCAATGTGGCTTTGGTTTTCTGCTGCCACCACCAGAGTTGACAAGCTTTTTATTTAGTCCTGTGCACTTTGTTCACGGCTTAGCATTTGGAGTCGTTAAGAATCCTCTTCTCACCCCCTTGTGAGGCTCATAGGCCTGATTAACTGCACACAGCAGCTCTGGCTGGGCAGAATAGGGAAGGAAATGAGTGAGAAGTGAAATCAAGGCATCTGGATGCCCTCTCTTCTTGTTTTCAGTGCAGCTGATGTGGCCATTTGGAGGTAACCTTCTGTCCAAAGGCCGAAGAGAAGTTTTCATCACTGGGGACTGTGCTAACTACCTTTCTCAGAACGGTGGCAATGAAGCTCTGGCCCATCATGCCCCAGGAGCAGTAACTGTCAGGCTTTTTGTTCTTGGAATTCTTTAATGTATTTTAGAAAATTCACCCCCCCCACCTTTTTTTCAAGTTGCCAACCAGGATTTTATCATGAAAATAAATTGGTAGAATGGATTCTTAGGCACAAACACCTTTCTTTTAAATGAACCCAATAAAACCTTGATATCAAAGCAATGTGATATCTATGAACCACTTGGGAAATATGTGAACAAATACTTTAACATAAATTTTATATTGTTGTATTTTCTTTTTGAGCCTGAATATCCTGCCATCTCTCCAGAAATTCATGTTGACATAAGGTGTTTTATACTCAAGTTTGTTGTTGATTACAGTTACACTACAATGAAAGTATAAGTTGANGTTTATTTTTCATAATTTTTCTGTGATTATAAGGCTTAAATTTTTTCTACAAGATTTCTTTCTAACTGATCAATTCCTCACTTNNTAGTANTGATCAAAAGCACATGAATATTTGGATACTTGAAAAATGAAATTTCATTGAAAATACATCCCTGTAAGAGTTTTGCAACTTTTCTAATTAATGTATTATTGACTACTTTTTTGAAGTTAGGTTTTGATTAAATTTTGTTCATATTTTCCATCTAATGAGGCTTATTTAGATAAATNGGCAAATAAGGATGGCAAGGATTTTGTTTAACAGTGCCATTCAAGTCACTGAATGCCTTCTGAGTATCATACATCCTGAATAATATCCCCTTAGATGTCCACATCCTAGTCCCTAAAACATGTCTTAGGGTTTCTATTGCTGTGAAGAGACACCATGACCACAGCAACTCTTATAAAGAAAACATTTAATTGGGGTGGCTTATAGTTCAGAGGTTCAGTCCATTATCATCATGGCAGGGAGCATGACAGCATGCAGGCAGATATGGTACTGGAGTAGTAACTGAGAATCCTACAATCTTGTAGACAACAGGAAGTCAACTGAGACACTGGACAGTATCCTGAGCATAGGAAACCTCAAAGTCCANACCCACAGTGACACACTTCCTCTGACAAGGCCGTACTCACTCCAGCAAAGCCACATTTCCTAATAGTGCCACTCCTTATGAGATTATGGGGGCCGATTATATTCAAACTACCACACACGTGAATAGGAGAAAAGATACTGTTCAGAAATGATCAAATTAAGGACCCTGGAATGGGGAGAGAATCCTGAATTNTCCTGTGGTCCTGGGACAATCACAAGAACATAAACCATGAGTCAGAGTCAGNGGAGNGGTACCAGGACAGAAGTGGAGGGGCAGGTCTGAAGATGGTCATCGGTACCTTGAAGGTGGAGGCAGGGGCCATGAGCCAAGGGATGTAAGGAAAGCAGTTGGATTAGTTACTTTAATAGTGGTGTGGTAAACGCCATGACCAAGGCAACTAGTAGAAGGAAAGGTTGATTTGGGCTAAGGGTTCCAGAAGAACCAGAGTCCATCATGGCGGGGAATGTTGGCAGCAGGAGGAAGACACAGCATCTGGAAGGGCTGAGAGCTCACATCTTAAACCATAAGCAGGAATCAAAGAGCGTGAAATGAAATGGCACGTGACTTTTGAAACCTCAAAGTGACACACTTCCTCCAGCAAAGCCACACCTTCCTAAACTTACCCAAACAACACTATCATCTGGGGACTGAATATTCGAGCCTATGAGACACACTCATTCAAGCCACCTCCAGCAACAGACACAATAAAAACCAAGAGTCCTTCTTCAGCACCTCAGAAGCAATCTGTCCTGCTGTCCCCTTAACTTCAGCTCAGGATCTGATACTATGGCTTCTCTGACAGATACAGATGTTTTTAATATAGCTTAAACCAACACATTTTTGTTCTTGTAAAGTTCTGGAGGTTAGAAGCCCAAACCAGTTTTCCTGTGGCCAGTGATGGCATGTAATTCAGAATAGCTGACAGTAGGATTTCAGATGATTCCCTACAAAAAATGTCAAGTGAGGTGATGGGCAGGTGTGTCAGCTTGGTTGAACCCTTCCACAATGGCTACATGTATCACATTGCACTCCATAGATGCTATGCAATTGTGATTTGTCATCTTCAAATAATACAAATTTAAGATAAATGTACAAGAGGGACTGTAAAGGGGAGGAGGCAGCTTAAAGGAATGGGGGAACAGAGAACAAGAGAGGGTAATAATAGGAGAAAAGAAAGACAAAAATATCACACGCTTTCTCATGAACAATCTAAACATATTTATATATATGTTTCTAATCATATCTAATCATAATACATATATACATCTATATGTATATGTGTATATACATACATTTATATATATATATATATATATATATGACATGAAAACAGAAGAGAGACTGCTTTCATGGATAAGGGAACCAATGAGGATGGAAGACATAGGAGGGAGGGTGCAACAACATGTGTGTGTTTGTGTGTGTGTGTGTACACATATATATATGAAAATGTTGTAATACACCCATCATTGTGTGTACTGTCTCAAAGCTCATATAAATTTAAAAGAATATTGATTTTAATAATTGATGTNTTAATTAAAGAACTGGAGGCCACAACAATCATGGGAGGAAGAGAGCGCAGGTAACCTGCAAATGGCCACACAGCCCACATATCCTCNCTCATTGTGAAGGAGCGGGAAATGTAGGTTTTGNTCTAAGTGGCCAAGAGCCCGGTTCCTTTGGGAGGTCCTCTATGAGAAGAGGAGGATGNATTCAGAAGGAAAGGCAGTGTTATAGATTGCATCCTGACTCTCCCCCAACAGCCTGTGTGTTCAAAGCTTCATTCCAGGGAACATGTTGGGTGGTCCTTGGATCATCAGAGGCGTGACCTCTAAGGGGATGGTGGGGGCTCCAACCTCTGTTTCTTTTGATCCCTGCCTGTCAGGTGAGAGCTTTGCTCCTCCAGCTGCTTCCAGCAGGTTGTGCTGTCTCACCACACACCCAAAGCAATGGGGCCAACTGATCATAGAATGGAACGTCCAAAATGAACCTTCTGACTTTATAAGCTGATTATCTGGGGTGTTTTGTGATAGTGATGGAGACCGACCGACGTACCAGCTCTGGTTTGGAAGCTATTATAGTTGTTGGTGGAAGACGGTGACGGCACTAGCCATAGATTACTGGACCGAATGTGGGAGTTTTGTAGCCCTTTCTTAACAAGGCTTGAAGCACTAACAGTGAGAGCAAGATAAGGAACAAGTTCTTGCCTAGATTCTTGGCTCACTACAGAGCAAAGGACTTCAGTGTAGAGCATGCTGGAAAGCATAGGGATGGTAAATGCTCATTACCAGAGCTGTGGGCTTATGTAAATATTGACTTTCACAGACAGGTTTCTGTTAAATCAATTAAGGAGAATGTGTTGATAAAGGGGAANGAGACAAGGAGCTGAAGCTACACTTGGGAGCTTCTACCCTTTGCTCCCCTTAAGCATGGACATTTCCTAAGGATGTGTTTCANACCCACACCAGGAAAGCCTGGGGCAGGATGTCACTATGCCACAGCCATGTTAAATGGCATCTGATCACTTGATGTATTGTGGGGGGAAAGCAGGATCCCTCTGCCCTGTTTCTGCTGTTTGTCATTGGTTATTTTACACTAGTTGTATTTTATTTTTCCCACATAATAAATGTGTATGTTCACTATAGAACTCAGAGAAACAAAAGGAAGGAGGGGGCCCGTCTGTCCACTGACTACTGTCCAAGTCTTTGCTTCATTAACAGATAATTGGAATCCCTTCAGCCTGCTCAGTCTCTCTCTCTCATTCACTTCTAAACTATACATGTGTGTCTTTTCAAATGTAAGCACCATATTCCAGTATCTTCCACATCATTAGCGTCTTCCTAGTCCATGACAGGCNTGTACCATATTTTATTTACCCCTCTCCATATGGAACACTTAAACTGGAGCTGATTTCCCACTGTCACATATAATGTTATGACTAATGTACTTCTAAATAAAGCTATTTCTGGGTTAAGCATTTCCTGCTACTCAGAATTGAGTAGCAGAAGTGAAATCTCTGGATATTAGGGCATACATACATGTACCTGCACACACACACACACACACACACACACACACACACACACCACAGCTGAGCTGATGAAAGAACTAATTTATGTGGGTGGATTTGCACATGCATGAGACAGGATCTCACTATGAAGTCCTAGATGGCTTGGTGCCCAGGCTAGCCTCAAACTCCTAGCTTCCTCTGTGTGCAGCACTGTGCCCGGCATAGATATGAGTGTTTGAAAACTTTTCACCGGTAATTAGACATTGCTTTGCAGCAGGATTGATCTTTTAAAGGATCGTGTGTGAAATGTTGGGCTTTGTTTGAAACAAGATCTTCACCAGCTGCCCAAAGCTGTAGTAAATGTGGAAGAGCCACAAACCAGTAACTTGTAAACATCATGGGTGTGGTGGGGGAAGCTGGAGCAAAGGCTCAGCAATTAAGAACACTTGTTCTTACAGAGGATGTAGGATCGGTTCCTGGCACCCATGTGGTAGCTAACGACCGTCTAAACTCCAGTTCTAGGGGATCCAAGGCGNCTTCTGACCTCTGCAGGTTCCTGTACACATGCAGTATACATGCATACACATCGGGCACACATGCGCACAAGTAAAATAAAATACATATGTTTTAAGAATCATAGTGGAAACCTGGAGAGAGAGCTCTGAAGTACCTGAGTTTGTTCCCCCAAACACATGTTTTTTTTAAAAAAAAAAAAAGTCAAAAGCCTGGGGTAAATATAACACATTTATAATCCCAACATCAGGAAAGTGAGACCGTGGCTCCCTGGGGCTTGCTGGCCAGAAAGCCAAGCCTACTTGGTTAATTCTAGACCAGTAAGAGACCCTGCCTCAAAAAAGAAAACAAAGTGTACATCCTCTGAGGAACAACAGCCAAGGTTTGTTCTCTGGCCTCCATGTGCATGTATGTGTATATGGCTATGCATACATGCCTGTACCTACACAGACACACACATGACCACACACAGTCACAGCAGAGATGATGGAGGGAAGAATTCATGGCATTGCTCTGTGGTATTGCTCGCCCTTCAGTACATTGTTGAGAAGCCTTGTTACCCTGGCCAGGAAGGCAGGTGCTGGAAAGATCTGGGTAGATTTCCAGTCACAGGCTTCTCACCTCACCTTCTCCCAATGGTCTCATGAGGCTTCTTTCAGAGTCACACAATGAAACTTCAAGACTGAGGCAAGACTGTACAGTGGCACTGGAGCACAGCCTCAGGTTGTATTGCTTTGGTTGTGTGTTTTAAAGTGCAACACTGCTTAGCAAGGAACCCACAAACCATCACCTAGAAATTTGTTCTTCTAAAGGGAGCACAGATACACCCAATGAGCAATATCTGGCTTAGTTTGCTAGGACAGGCAAAGTTCCTCAGCCCGGGCAGCTGAAATGACAGACAGACATNGACTAGCCTACACCCCAGAGACTGGAAGTGAGCTGCATCAAGCTATCACCAGGGCCGAATCCTTCTAAGGATGCATCCTTTGGCTTTTACATAGCTCCTTTCTTTCTTTCTTCTTCTTTTTTTTTTTTTAAGATTTATTTATTATGTATACAGAAGAGGGCGCCAGATCTCATTACAGATGGTTGTGAGCCACCATGTGGTTGCTGGGAATTGAACTCAGGACCTCTAGAAGAGCAGCCAGTGCTCTTAACCTCTGAGCCACCTCTCCAGCCCCCATGGCTCCTTTCTTATTCAACTTAATGACCTTATTAAACATTCTATATCCAAATACAGTCACATTCTGAGGCACTGGGGCTTGGGACTTCAACCTGCACACAGGTGGGTGGGACCATTTGACCCCTAACAAGAGGAATCAGAGCAGGCTAAGACATTCAAAAATGTGGTTTATTCCAAGCCAGTGGCTCTACTCTTTCTTCAGTGTCACCTGGGGGATTTTAGCAAATAGCAAACCAGCAGCCCCCAGAGGTCCTGATGTAAATGGCCTGTGGCACACCCTGGCACAGGTTCTCTTGTAAGCTCCTAGGTGATTCTGTTCACCTAAGCCTGAGACTCGCCTGTAATTGAAATCCGACATAGAGATTTCAGCTGCTCTCATTGTTGTAAGCTGCCACGGTGTCTCCCAGCAGATAAAGTGTTCCCAAGTGCATAGAAAACCTTCCAATCATCAGGACACCGAAGCAGCCGGTGGATCCTGAGTGTTCAGGTCAGGACCACTCAGTTTGCAGGATGTTTCCATGCTTTCATTAGAACAGTTAGTCTTTGTTGAATGCCTAGGATACAAGGCACTCTATGCTAATGTGATAGGCCAAATAATGGACCCCTCCCCCAAATGTCCATTCCCTGGCACCTATAGATGATAGATTACCCAGGTTGTTCAGTTTATCAGACCTTAAAAACCCAAATACTTGGGACTAGGGAGATTGTTCAGTGGGCATGGCACTTGCTGTGTAAACCTGAGGGCCTGAGTTCAAATCCCCAGTACCTACATAAAAGATGGCTGTGGTGGTGTGGGTCTGTAACCCACTTTGTGGGTAGAGACAGGCAGATGGTGGAAGCTCACTGGACAGCTGTCTAGTCAAAACAGGGAGCTCCAGGTTCTGTGAGATACCCTGTCCCAGAGAACAAGGTAGAGAGTAATAGTTTCTGCATTCAACATTGGCTTTGGGCCTCCACACAAGCAAGCGAGTGCACAATCGCAAGTACACACACACACACACACACACATACAACACATATACACACACCATAGGAGTTCTTAAAAGCATAAGATTTTTCTGGCAGAGGTCAAAGAATTATGACATAAGAGCATCAGATGGATCTCAGCTAGGACTGTTGACTTTGAAGGCAGAGAACGGGGACCAACAGGATATGTGGGCAGCCACCTGGAGCCAGCAGGCACACTAGGACCTCAGTTCCCATCCTCAAGGGACTGAATCTGGTCAATAACCCGAATGAACAAAGAAACACCTCCCTCCTTGGGGTTCCAGAAAAGAATGCAGTCTCACAGGCTCCCTGGGTTGAGTTTGGTGAGACACAGTCAGGCTTCAGACACACAAAACTAGGAGGTCATCTTATGTTGTTTTGAGCCACTAAATGTGTGGTAAGCTGTTACAGCAGCAGTAGAGCATGGATACAGCTACGCTGAAAGAATAAGGCAGCCTCCCCATTGCCACGGGACTTAGCAGCTCATATCTGAAATATTTGTAAGTGGGAAGACCATCATTTTATAGTAACTCCAGGTATAAGCTTCAGGGGTTATTAAATCTAAGGGTCCCGGGTGTTAGGTGTTTTGGACAGAATTCCCAGCTTTTTAGGGAAAATGAGATTGAAGAAAGAAAGACATTTTTGTGGTAATGTATTTGTATATATGACTGATCATTTGAAATGAGCAGCTCTTGTAAAGAAACTCATGGTAACAGTAGCTCTTTGGCTGTCCTCCAACCCTTGACTCTTCATAGGTTTAGAATGAAAAAGCAAAACAATTGTGTGTGTGTGTGTGTGTGTGTGTGTGTAACGAGTAACTGCTTAGAACAATGGTTCTCAACCTGTGGGTCTTGACCCTTTTGTAGGTTGACTGACCCTTTCCTAGAGGTGACCTCTGACTATTGGAAAACACAGATATTTACATTACAATTCATAACAGTAGCAAAATTACAGTTATGAAATAGCAATAAAAATAATTTTATGGTTGGGAGTCATCACGACATGAGGAACTGTATTAAAGGGTCACAGCATTAGGAAGGTTGAGAACCAATGGCTTAGAAAAACACACAATTGTATAGTATGTAGAGTAATATGGGAGCCAACAGGAAGATCTTGTAGTGGCCAAAGCTGACATAATTCAAGCAACAAAATAAAATGATGTTGGATAATAACTCAAATATAAAATAAATAATGTGAGTCCATACTGTTATTAGTAAATGACTCAATAAATAAAGGAGCAGAAACGAATCTGGTAAATTCCAAATGCCTTAGTCCAGTTCAGCAGCCATAACAAAATCCCTTAGACTGGTTAATTTATAAACAATAGTATTACCCATTGTTCTAAAGGCTGCAAAGTCTAAGATCAGAACACTGGCAGAGCCAGTGTCCAGTGAGGACCTGTTTCTCATGGATGGTACCTTCTGAATGTCCTTACATGATACTGTCCGTTGCTACACTGCACAGGAAGAGGGCACACACACTCCCTCAGGCCTCTTTTGCAAAGACACTAATTTCACTCATGAGGGCTCTGTCCTATGACATAGTCACCTCCTAAGGCCCTCCCTTCTTAATACCAACACTTTGGGAATTCGATTTCAACATGGGAACTTTGGAAGGACANAGACATTCAGACCATATCCGTGTCCTTTCCATGGAGGAGGTAGGTCATTAGCCTCCCACTCCAAGTGTGGCCTGAGTGTAGTGACTCCTTCCAAAGAGTACAGCGTGGCCATGGTGAGGGCTGGTGTAACTTCACAGTAGAGAAGTTAGCCAAACGTCATCTTGGCCAGGTGGTCCAGGCTTCATGATCCTCAGTAACATCACATTGATAGAGCTCACCCTTGATACAATGTGATGAGAACAGGTCCTGTCTTTGAGCTCTCTCTCCCAACCTGTAGCTCTAGTGTAATCATGAGCAACCATGAGACAAATCTCAACTGACAGGAATGTCTAAAGAAACTGTCACACACCCATGAAGTCTAAGACATGATAACTAAACACAACATGGTATCCTGGACCGAGGAGATGGCTTTCAGTAAAGTGCTTNCCTTGCAAGTNCAAAGACCAGNGTCCAATCTCCAGAACCCATGTAAGGAAACTGAGTATGGTAGCCTGCACTTGTAATTCTAATGTTGGAGAAGCTGAGACACGGGAATCCCTGGACCTCACTTGCCAAACAGTCTTGTCTAATGGGGCAAGAGCCAGGCCAGTGAGAGACCCTGCCTCAAAATAAACAAAATGGACAGAATTATTAATGTACCTGTGAGTACATTAATACAACCACTCTGGCCTCCACAGGCACACTGCATTCACACACGAATGCNCATACACAAGTTAAAAATAAAATGTAACATGGCATCCAGAATGGAATCCTAGTACAGAGGAAAGACATTGGGTAAAAGCAAAGAAAACCTGAATACAGTATGGAATTCAGTAGTCCCTGACAATGTTTGATCATTAATGGTAAGGAATGTACTATATTCATGGAAGATATTGAAGAAAGAAGGTAGAAGATATACTGTAAGAGCCCTCCCCATGTTATAGCTTCATAATTTTTTTGTGAATCTAAATATAGCATCAAATAAGTTCTTTTTTTTTTTTAACCAAACACAGTAGGAGAGGCCTGTAGCCCCAGTCCTGGGGGAGTCTATGGCAGAAAGACCATAAAAATGAAACTAGGAGGGTCTTACAGATATTCCTTCCAGAGATGTCTGCAGAGCATGTAGAGTCCTTCCACATCTTCTGGAGGGCGTAATGAGTTCTATGTGTTTAGAGCTGGGCCAGCACCCAAAGGGGTCCTGTTTGGGGAGAGGACATTTGTTCTTCACAGAGCTGAGGATATAGCATTTACTGTACTGCATTCTGCTTGGCCTCAGCTTTCTATGCTCTGTGTGTCACACGTGGTTGTGGTACATTAAAGCTATCTAACGTCTGAAGGGATGCTTAAGATTACAAAGNGTACCTGTGACCATGAATCTTTTCTGAAAATAAGGAAAAATGCATTGTAGAAAACAAATAGAGTTGTGGCTAGTGCCTGCCTGGACTGAGGGGCTGACCATGGGCCCTTGGGAATCCAACTGTAGCCCATGGTAAAAATGGCCATTTAGAATAGCTTTTCATGTGACAGGCAACTTCAAATCCATCTGTACATAGAAATTAAAGCAGGTGTCAATCCTTCAAGTCCCTAGAGGGAAAACAGTGTCCAGGCTCCTAATCTTTAACAATAGACTCAGCACAAATATTGAAGTACTTCCTAAGGTGGGTAAACCCTGTCTTCAAAGGAAATTGATTCTTCCATTCTGGGGAAGATTTTGCAATTTTCTAAACAGCAGTTTACTTCTCATCCCAGAGAGAAGTCAATTGGTGGTTTACACACACACACACACACACACACACACACACACACACACACAAAGTTAAACATTAAATCACCTGTGTATTTTGTCCTGGCTATGTCTGAGACACCTTCATTCAAGGTAGGCCTCCTAGGCCCGCCGTTCCCCTTGGCTCTTTACTGTCACCATGAACCCCCACTGTGTGTGGGTTCACAATATGACACATCCCAGGCTCTTGAATGTTTGATGAATGAATAACTCAGACAAGGAGTGGAATTTGAGCAGGCAGCACTCAAAACGAACCACTCTGGAGATGGGGCCCACAAGGAGGTGAGATGAGGGAGGCCTTTGATGTTTCAGTTTCCTTCAGGATTCTGCCTGCTCCGTTGAGGCTGTACACTTGTCTAGACAAGCTATTCTCTTTAGAATCATATAGAATATTCTATCTCTTGCAGACTATTTTTCTGACTTGGTCAAAACATCCCTGTTTTCCTCTTTTAAAACTCACTATTGGATATAGAGCTCACGAATGTTATGAATAAAATGTAGGCCCATAGACCCACTACCGATTCAAGGATGTGGGTGTTGCCATCACCATGCCATCTCTCATGTGCTTCTTCCCTATCTGTCCCCACACCCTCTCCTGGAGAGAAGCCCATGTGGTTATTATTCCCCAGTTTTCCAAAACTGATACCTCAATTACATATGTGTACAACCTTAAGTAATGTACTGTTTCATTTGGGGCTTTGACATTTACAAAAGGCATCATACTGAACTTAGTCAATGGCCAGTTTCTTCTAGCCATAACATTGTGTTACTAAGATTCACTTACACTGTGTTTAAACCATGCTGTGTTCATTTATTTCTGCTTCTATGTCATATTATCATTGGAGTTTCACAGTTCACCAGATTTTTCTTAATTCAGAACATTGGGTTCTTCCATGATTTTCACTACAGTGAGCATTCTTAGAGAGTGTCTCCTTTAGTGCATACATTTAAGTGTTCTTGGCTCTTAAGTGTGAGCACCTATCAGAATTCTCTGGAGGGAGTCCAGTGCTGGCCCCACTCCTATGCCTCCTGATTCTGTAGGCATGAGCTGAGGCCAAAGATTTTGCATTTCTAGTGCAGTTCCAAGTGATGCAATGCTACTGTAACAGGGCCTCTTGGGAACCACAGTCCCAGAATAAATACCTAGGAGAGAACTAACTGGGCTATAGCAATGTACCTGTTCCATATAATAAGGGAATGTCCAGGGCTGAGGAGATCGCTTGGAAAAGTGCTACTTGTGCACACAAGGACCTAAGTTCAGTCCCCAGCACTATCATAAATGTCAGACATGGTGGCACATACCTGTAATCTCAGCACTGGGGATGGAGAGACAGGCAGATCCCTGGAGCTCAGTGGCCAGATAGCCTACCGCATCATAAGCTCCAGGTTCAGGGAGAGACACTGTCCCAAAAATTAAGTGGAGACTGAGGAAGACAGGAAGACATGTGATGCTGACCTCTGGCTTAAACACACACACATACACACACACACACACACACACACACACACACACACACACACA
>LZPO01027366.1:1025218-1046635 GCA_001675575.1 Neotoma lepida
CCTCGAACTCAGAGATCCACCTGCCTCTGCCTCCCGAGTGCTGGGATTAAAGGTGTGCACCACCACCTCCCTGCTGGCTGTCCAACTTTTTAAATGTCATTTATTAAAAACATTTTGCATTCCCAATTAAATTACATTGACTCTGAGGAGGAGGAAGTACCACTTTCCCTCAGCCCTCCAGCTGGCCCTGTAAATTACCCTGACAAAAGGAAAAAAAAAAAACCCTTAATGTGAGCATCATGCTTCTGTGTGGAAGCACTGTCGAGGGATCCTGAGGGATGGTCAGTACTTGGGAGCAGGGGAGAAAGAACAAAGGAAAAGGACTTGAAGTTTCCAGGGTGCCAAACTGTAGAACAGAAAATACTTGGGAGACACTAGAGAGGGTGAGGGATGTTGGTAAGATTTGTTCTGTGGATCCCTGTAGTCCTGTCTCTGGGTGAATACTGCTAAAGTTGTCTCCCTTGAATAACTTCTGCCCTTCCTAGTAGAGAGAGGAANGGGGAACACGTATACAAATGTACAATACTCTCTCCTTATCCATGGTTTCACTTCNTGGAATTTCAGTTTCTGACAGTTAATTAAGTCCAAAAATATTGCATGGAAAGTTGTACAACATTCTGAGTAACATGTTGAGATCTCACACCATCCCCCCNCCCCATCCCACTGGGAACATGAATGCTGTGTTCTAGTGNATCTACTCTATATGTTAACCTACATATGCANGTAGTATCTATCCATCTTGGTTATCAGAGGGACTCTGTTGTTCCCATGTATGTTGAAATAACCCTGATATTATTTAATAGTCCCAAAATGCAAGCATGATGATACAGAGGAGGCATCAGAGCAGAAAGCAGTTTGACATCTACTGTGGATCTTGAGGTGTATCCCAGTGGACATCAGTGTATCACTTTGAGTCAGACATGGGAAAAGCAGACAACTGTTCTCATATCTTCTCTTGAAGGACCTTCAATACAAAATAAGCCTTATACCAAACACCATGTTTGAGTNTGGCATGTTCTACTATTGAATGTGGTGTATTCTGCTATTGACTGTGGCGTATTCTGCTATTCTAAATGTTGGATGTTTCCTAAAGGTTCATGCGTGCTTCCCAGGGTGGTGGTGTTGAGAGGGACATAGAGGGAGGGATGGAGGTCTACCAAAGGCACTATCTTCAGAAGACATTTTCTCACAGAAGCCTGCAAAATAACTCGGTGTGTGAAAATGCTTGCCATACAAGCTTGCAACCTGAGCTTGATTCCCAGAATCCAGGGTGGAAGGAGAGAACTGACTCCCACAAGTTGTCCTCTGACCTACACACACACACACACACACACACACACAGCACATATGCCCACACATGAGCATATTGATAATAATAATAATAATTTTTTAAATAAGGGATTTTTTTCTTGGGTAATACTTAGCTCCTCAGAGATGGCTATTATAGAAGCAAGAGCCTGGTCCCAGTGGTCTCTCTCTTTGCTTCTTATTCTGAAATATATGCTCTTCCTTCACATGGCCTCCTATCATTGACAGCCACCATGATGTCCTCATTGGAGATAAGCCAATGTAAATACCATGTCCTTGGAACTCCAAAACTATGAGCAAAATAAAACTTTTCTTGACATAGTTATGTTGCCTTGGGTATAATGTGACAGAGGTGAAAAGCTGACTAGTATTTGACACCTTATGCTAAAAAACAAACAAACAAAAAACTCCACTGACCATGTCTGTGAGGGTTTGCTTCTAGACTCTTCTGAGTCCTGCAGCTCTGTATTAGTTAGGGTTTCTATTGCCTTAATGAAATACCATGACCAAAAAGCAAGTTGGGAAGTATGGTAAAAAGCAAGTTGGGAAGTATGGTGGTTTGAATAAAAATGGTCCCCATGGGGAGTGGCACTATTAGGAGGTGTGGCCTTGTTGGAGTAGGTGTAGCCTTGTTGGAGGAAGTGTGTCACTGGGGGGNGGGCTTTGAAGTCTCAGATGCTTAAGCCATGCCCAATGTGGTAGTCACTTCCTGATGCCTGTGGATCCAGATGTAGAACTCTCAGCTCCTTCTCCAGCACCATGTCTGCCTGCACGCTGCCATGCTTCCTGCTATGATGATAATGGACTAAACCTCTGAAACCGAAAGCCAGTCCCAGTTAAATGTTTTCCTTTATAATGGTATCCCTTCACAGAACCCTAACTAAGACAAGAAGGAACAGATTTATTTGTCTTACACTTCCCAAATTACTGTTCATCATCAAAGGAAGTCAGGACATGAACTCAAACAAGGCAAAATCCCAGAAGCAGGAGCTGATGCAGAAGCTATGGAGGGCTNCCACTTACAGGCTTGCTCAGTCCATGAGGCTGGATGTCTCAGCTGGTCTTCAGTAGATGCTGGATCCCAAAGAAGTAGGCTTTAATGCCAGCAAAGGAATGGACTTGTTAGCAAGGCNAAAGCAAGCAGGCAATGGGCAAAATCTTCCTTCTTCTGTGTCCTGATATACACTTCCAGCCGAAAGTGTGACTCATGCTAAAGGTGTCTTCCCACCTCAAGTGCTGAATTAAAGACTTATGTCTTCCTGCCTCAAGATCTGGATCAAAGATATGTGTCTTCCTATCTCAAAGATCCAGACTGTAAGTGGATTTACCAACTTCAAACCAAGCAAAAACATATCTCACAGGTGTGCCCTCCATTTCCAGATTGTAGTTCATTCCAGATGTAGTTGACAACTAAGAATAGCCATCACAATCCACCCCTTGTCAATTTGACACAAAATCATATCTCCTTATGTCATGATTAATTTCTAAATGAAAGCAATAGTCAGATCATTATAACACTTACATAGTAAGTATCCCACAATTGCAAATGCATTATATGTTTAAGCAGGTCATAATAACACCTAACATGATATAACTATCCCTGTACGACTGCAAACACATTATAAATTTAGAATAGGTGCCAATGTTCCCTGTGGGACATTATTTTAGTATCTCAAACATAAATATGATAACCATTGATATTCTCTTAATTGATGTTACAACACATGATAAAGAAATTGAAAGAAAATGCAAATATCTCTACAAACTCATTGTTAACAAAATACAATAGAAACACTCATGTCAACTATAATCTTCATTTCTGCAAGTGGTCACATGGCCTTAGCTTGTCATAGCATATTATTTTAAGNTGTGTTACTTTTGTTTATGTTGCATTTGTTTAACTCTGTGAAGCTGTGTTTCTGTGCCTGTCTAAAACACCTGATGGTCTAATAAAGAACTGAATGGCCAATAGCAAGGCAGGAGAAAGGATAGGTGGGACTGGCAGGCAGAGAAATTATATAGAAGGAGAAATCTGAGGAAGAGAAGAAGTATCCAGAGAAGGAGGAGGACCCAGAGGCCAGACACCCAGCCACACAGCAAGCCACAGAGTAAGAGTAAGATTTACAGAAGTAAGAGAACAGGAAAAGCCCAGAGGCAAAAGATGATGGGATAAGTTAAAGTTAAGAAAAGCTGGCTAGAAATAAGCCAAGCTAAGGTCAGGCATTCATAATTAAGAATAAGCCTCCATGTAAGATATATTTGAGAGCTGGGTGGTGGGCCCCCCAAAAGAGTAAAAACCAACAACATTAGCTGGTGTTTATAACTGCCTTCCTCCACTATCCATTCTGTATTTCCTCGACCCATGGCAAGAACCTCATCAAGTCTTGGCTCTTTTCCTGGAGGAGTAACCTATACCTTCATTCCTTATGTTGTANTTTCCCATTGACTTTAATCACAGGACGTGGTAGCACCAAAAGATGCCCTAATCGATCTCCTGCACTCCAGACATAATCCTTCTTATCTCCATTACGGAGAAGCAATTGAATTTCCCCTTGGTAACATTGATAATCACCCCTTCAATCCTGGGCCTTCAACTGCCACTGGGGCTGCACCTTAACTAATAGCCCCTCCCGACCTCTCACAGTGCCAAGCCTCAGGTGCTCTCCATGACCCCTTCCTGCCTTCAGAACCAGTACCACCTGGGTGACTCTTACACTACCAAGTTCAGCTGCCAGCACCAGGTACAACCTTGTAGCCTCTGGACCACAGCTTCTGGGTGCTGACTCTCAGGAAACACTTTCCAGAAGATTCACCTCAGTGATGCTGGTCTCTTCTTAATCACCACTAGTTTCCCANCTCCAGCCAACCAGCATCAAGTATCCCAGCAAAGCAAAGGTTTCACTTTAATAGTTCTGGTATCTTGTTAATTCTTCATCCTTGGCTAACCAGAACCACAGATTCTTCACACAAAAGCCTGGCAGACTCTTTGCTTCCCTCTGAAACGTCACAAGCCAGGCCTCCCTCATCTGCACAGCTCTCAACGTTCTTATCTTTTAGGCTCCCATAGAACAGTTCACAGAGCTCTTAACACTCAATGGATTTTCTAGTCCAAAGTTCCAAATCCTTCCACAATTCTCCCAAAAACAACATGGTCAGGTCTGTCACAGAAATACCCCACTCCTGGTACCAACTTGTCTTAGTTAGGGTTTCTATTGCCATGGTGAAACACCATGNCCAAAAGGCAAGTTGGGGAGGAAAGGGTTTATTTGGCTTACACTTCCCAGATCACTGTTCAAAATCAAAGGAAGTCGTCTCAATGTTTTTACACAAAGTGTAAATGTGTGTTTTTTGCAGCTCATTATAAGTCTCAAAACCAGGCATAGCAAGTCTCTAGAATTGGCTTGTCAGTTGCTACCAGAAAATGCAGCTGGAATTTTAATTAGAGTTTCATTGAACTTATAGATTGATCTCAAGAGAATAAAAGTCATAACAAAAATAGTAAATCTGATCCAGGAATATGATTTTGCCCTCCACACATTCTGATCATCTTGAATTTCTCTCAGTTTGGTTATGGTATACAATTTTTCAATGTATAGGTCTTGCACACCTTTTGGGAATTTATCCTGGGTATTTTATATTTTTGATAGCATTGCAAATGATCTTAGTTTCCTTTTATTTTCACAATGCTGGGATGGAACCCAGGGTCTTGGACATTAAGAGGCAANCATTCAACCACCAAACTGTACATCCAGCCCCTTGGTCTGCTTTCTCATTGTCCACAGCCAAAATNCTGTGACTGTTGCATTGTCCTGCCTATTTTGCTAAGCCTATTTATTAGTTCTTAATTGTTTTCTAGATTCTGCTGGGTGTGTTTTCATAGACAATTGTGTTTCTTGATGAATAAAAACATCTCTCTCCTTTCAGAGCTGTCTGTGTCTTTGACTTCTCTGTCAGCTCTAGCACCTTTAGAACAATGCTGTAAGAGCCAGAAAGCCTGTCCTCATTCAGAATCAGAGCNGGATGCCTCAGTCGCTGTGGGGTTTTCGTATTTCCTTTTNGGTGACGAGCCTATCTAGTTCTAGTTTTCTGATCATTGTCACCATGGATAGATAGATGCCGGATCTTCTCAGATCATTGCTTGGCACCTAGGCAGTCATCTTGTAGTTTTGTTTTCCAGTCTGCTGATCTAGTAAATTAAGCCCATTTTTCAAATATTAAATCAACTGAGCAGTTCAGGGATAAACCCTCCTTGAGCATGATGNATTATCCTTTCTACATGTTGTGGGATTTCATTTCCTAAAACCATGTTAAGAATTGTTGTCTGGGGCTGGGGAAATGGTACAGTGGTTAAGAGCACTTGCTGTTCTTACAAGGGACCTGGGTTTGGTTCACAACCGACTGTAACTCCAGTTTCAGGGAATCCAAGAATATCTTCTGGTCTCTGCAGGCACCTGCACATACACAGCACCTGTGTGTATGCACTGAGCAATAAGTATACAGTTTTCTTACTATGTCAGAGTAAGGCTGACATCATAGAATGAACTGGAAAGTATTCCTTCCTCTTCAATGTTCTGCAAGTTTGTGTGAATTTGTGTTACCAGTCCCTAAAATATTCAGTAATATTCATGAATAAAGCCATTTGGGTTTGGAGTTTCCGATAATTTTTTTGGGTAGCCCTGGCTAACCTGGAACTCAGTATGTAGATCAGGCTAGCCTCCACGTAACAGAAATCCCTCTGTCTCCGCTTCCTGAGTGTTATAATTAAGGGGTGTGGTACTATGACATGATTTGTGAGATTTTTAATCACAAATCCAGCTTCCTTAGAATGAGGGCTCTTTATGGTATCAGTTTTTTNGGGGATGTTTGTTAGTTTGTTTCTTTTAAAGAAATTTTATACAACTTGTTGAATTTGTTGCTCATAAGTTGTTTATAATATTCTTGTGTATTTAGTCACCTTGTATATGTGGCTATGTGTTGTGTGTTGGTGGGGGCATATATGCATATATGCAAATATATACAGAGTATGCAAATGTATGCAGAGGCCAGAGGTTGACAGTGAATGTCTTCCTCAGTTGCTGCCCATCTTACTTTTTGAGACAGGTTCTCTCATTGAACCTGGAGCTCACCAATTTGGCTAGACTAGCTGGCCAGGAAGCCCCAGGGAACCTCCTGTCTCTGCCTCCCCAGTGATGGGCTTACAGACACGTCCTACCACGCCCAGACTTTTACTGAAATTTTTCAAATCACTGTCTGGCTTTCTCATTTGTCTAGAATGAATGTCAANGGGTCAAGCNAATGACTGGCTTTGAGGCTCTTGATGTATACACTGCCTAATTGTTTTCTAGAAATATAGTATTATCAATACATATCAGTGGCTAATTTAGCAATGAAAAAATCTTCATCAGTCTGACAGATAGAAATGTTTCTATTTCTGGCTAAGTGAAAATGAAGCCTAGGTTTCTTAACATTTGTTTGCTTTTACTCTTATTGCCACATAGCAATTATACATGTTTATTGAGGCACAATGTGACANTTCAGTGCATGTGTGTGTGTGTGTCCAGATTAGAGTAATTAGCATATATGACATCTCAGACATTTATATTTCTTCATGTTGATACTATTCAAGATCCTCTGTAGTTGTTACTTCAAAATATATAATTGATGGTTGTCATCAGTCATAGTTGCTTTGCTTTGCTCTAGAGAACACTGGAAACCCTTCTCCCACCCACTCGCACCCTTAACCACCCTCCCATCTTCTCCATCTCCATTCCCTTTCCCAGCTCTGGGAACCACTACTCTATTTTTATTTCTTTGAGATCAGCTTTTCAGCTCATACAAATAAGTGAGATTGTGCAGCACTTGTCTTTGTGTGCCTGACTTTTTTAACTCAACAGGGCACTCTCCAGTTCCACACTACTGCTGACAATGACAGAATTTCATTCTGTTTAAACCAGNGGTTCTCAACCTGTGGGGTCACAACCCCCTTGGGATTGAAGGACCCTTTCACAGGGTCACATATCAGATATCCTGAATATCAGATATTTACATTGTGATTCATATCAGTAGCAAAATTGCAGTTATGAAGTAGCAATGAAAATAATTTTATGGTTGGGGGTCACCCCAACATGAGGAACTGTACTAAAGGGTCACAGCATCAGGAAGGTTGAGAATCAATGGTTTAAATGCTGTTCTGTTGTATATATGTTACACATTATCCTGCTTATTCATCTGTTGATGGACATCTAGGTGAGTTCATGCAAAGGCATATGTCTCTGTAACACACAACTCCCATTGCCTCTGGATACACACTCAGTAGTGGGTCTTCTGGTTGAGAATACTCCCTGTTTTCTGTAATTGCTAAACCAGTTTACATCTCCATCAACCATGGATGAGAGTCTCCACTTTTTCCACATCCTCACCAACTTTGTTCTGCTTTGTCTTTTNAATAATATCCATTCTAACCGGTGTGAGATGGTATGTCATAGTTTTGTTTGGCTTTCCTCTGATGATGGTGCCATATGATGGTGTCATAGTCACCATTCTATTGCTGTGGAGAGACACCATGATCATGGCACCTCTCTAAAAGAAAGCATTTAACTGGGGAGCTTGCTTATAGTTTCAGAGGTTTTCATATCATCATGGTGGGAGCATGGCAGCATGCATGGAGTTGGAGAAGCAGCTAAGAGTTTTACATGTTGATCCACAGACAGAG
Organism: Neotoma lepida; assembly: GCA_001675575.1. NCBI lineage: Eukaryota > Metazoa > Chordata > Mammalia > Rodentia > Cricetidae > Neotoma > Neotoma lepida. Next base: position 1,033,239 of record LZPO01027366.1, read on the forward strand.
AAAGAGAAACTAGGATGACTCAGGCTTTTGAAACCTCAAAGCCCAGCCCAGTGACACACTTCCTCCAGCAAGACCACACCTCCTAATCCTTCTAATCCTTTCAAAGAGTTCCATTCCCTGATGACTAACCATCAGAATATGTGAGCCTATGGGGCCCTGTCTCTTATACACATCTAGATGTGTATAAGAGACAGCGTCCTACCACGCCCAGACTTTTACTGAAATTTTTCAAATCACTGTCTGGCTTTCTCATTTGTCTAGAATGAATGTCAACGGGTCAAGCGAATGACTGGCTTTGAGGCTCTTGATGTATACACTGCCTAATTGTTTTCTAGAAATATAGTATTATCAATACATATCAGTGGCTAATTTAGCAATGAAAAAATCTTCATCAGTCTGACAGATAGAAATGTTTCTATTTCTGGCTAAGTGAAAATGAAGCCTAGGTTTCTTAACATTTGTTTGCTTTTACTCTTATTGCCACATAGCAATTATACATGTTTATTGAGGCACAATGTGACATTTCAGTGCATGTGTGTGTGTGTTCATGTGTATGCATGAATGTGGAGGTCAGAGGTTGACGTTATATATCTTCCTCTATTGCTCTCCAAAGATGTGTATAAGAGACAGGCCCCTGGCTGTCCTAGAAGTCACTCTGTAGACCAGGCTGGCCTCGAACTCACAGAGATCCACCTGCCTCTGGCTTCCAAGTGCTGGGATTAAAGGCGTACACCACCACCACCCAGTATAATTTTGGATCTTACATTCCAGTCCTTGATCAGTTGGTGGTTTGAAAGAGAAATGCCCCCCATAATCTCAGGCATCTGAATGCTTGACCACCAGTTGGTGGTGCTGTTTGGTGAGGCTTAGGAGGTATGGCTTTGCTGGAGGAAGTGTATCACTGGGGATGGGCTTTGACAGTTTAAAGACTCAAACTAAAATACTCAAGAACATGGGGAGGCACCTGGGAAACTGGGATGCTTGGTTTTCGGTGTCACTGTAACTGGATTAGGGATTCTCTAGAGGACTGATCAAGATTAGTCATGGGTATGCCTGTGAGGACACTGTGAGGAGGAGATGGGCAGGTTGAGTTGTGAGCTGAGTGGAGAAGATCCCCCCTCAGTGTCAATCATCCCAACTGCTAGGAGCCTAGACAGAAGAGAAGGAAGAGGAAAGATGAAGTGTCTTCTCACCCTGGAACTGAGACACATGCTTTTCCTGTCCTGGGACATCAGAACTCCAGGCTGCCTGGTTTGTGAACTCCAAGATTTATGCCCATGTTCCCCTCCTCTCCAGATGTGCAGGCCTGTTATCTTTGATGGAGAAGTGTACGATTAACACCCCTGATTTTAAAGCCTTGGGACTTGAGCCATGCCATACTACCANGGCCCCAAGCTTGCAGACAGTGTCCGGGGACTTTCAAGTTCCACATTGCACTTACTTCTCTGCTAAAGCCCTTCCCACCTGACTGTTCAATTGGCCCTCCATATCCCCAGGTTCTGTAGCCACAGACTTGGCCAATTGTCGATTATAAATATTTCAAAGCAAATAGTTGTATTAAATGTATTCAGAATCCTTCTACTTGTCATTGTTCCCTAAATAATATAGTATTGNAGATATTTTCCATTGTATTTATATATCAAGTATTATAAGAATCTAAAATGAGTTAAAGTACATAGGAGAACTATAGGTTATAAGCCAATACTATGCCATTTATGTAAGGGACTTGAGTGCTGAGACTGGAACCCTGACTAGAAACAGCACTGGAATAAAGACAGAACAGACACAGAGACACACATACAGAAAAGCTGTGGTCAGGTGGGATGTGCACTTTGATGGAGCTGCACCTACTCCCACAAGCAATGGAAAACCTCAGTGTGTTTATTGTGTACAGCNCAGGGGAAGGGCTTGGCTAGTCTCAGTAGGAGGTCTCTGAAGGTGAGCAGTCTCAGGTTGTAAACATCTGGGAGGAGGAAGCTGCACTTGCTAATCTTTGNACATGCTGACTAATCCTATGTACACTTATACTTGGACCAGAAGAAGGAGGCTCTGCCAATTTCCCATGGATCCAAGGCTTTGGTTCATGTCGTGGCTATATCCATGTTAACAATACACATTCACTCAGGACTTCACCTCCTCAGGGTGTCCTCTGCTAGCTACACCCAAACATCCTTAGACTTGGGTATCTGTAGAAAGCCCTAGGACCATCCCCCTAAGTATCAAGGGAACCATTGTATCTACATTCCATTGGTTCTGTCTGTCTAGAGAACCCAAGCAGAGGATCCAAAATAAAGAAGAGTGGGAAGTGCTGATATGTCCTTCACCTCTTTGACTCTGATGAGCAATTCTCAGGAGTAGGCATTTTTATCATCATCCCATTTTACAGATGAAAAGGTGGAGGCACAGGGGAGGTCAAGTACCATGGCCAGTCCATACATGGTAGCAGAGGCAGGATGTGGGTCCATGCTTTTCACCCTGTCAATCTCCTGCCTCACATATCAGACTCTACTCCCTTTCTTTTCCCCAGCTGGATCCCCCAAGCTCTGCCCATCATTGCATCTCAAGGGCATCTTTGCAATGGGATGCCTTGGTATCCAAACCATTGCTATACCTACTCCCATTACATTCAGTGTGTATGTTTGGAATCTGGGTGTGATGGCTAAACCAGAGTTTATTCTATGTATAAATAGATGTACCAAACACACTCACTGGAATTCAGGCAGGGAGAAACTTCTCGCAATCAGACACTCCCATCAGTACTATTGCAAAATAATGTGTGCTCATTTTGATGATTTTTGATGTGTTGCAAGAATCTGAAATACCATCTGGATCATCAAGGATCNTTTAAAATATAATCTAGAAGAATGTGTGTGATGAGTACATTTTGATATACTCTGACAATCGCATGTTAGTGTTGATTGTGATACTCACTTAGCCAAAATATTAAGTGACTCTGACCTTATCCTGTCCTACATATGCTGGCTATATTTGTTTATCTGCTATCTCTGTCTATATATCTGCATGTGTGTGTGTGTTCATGTGTATGCATGAATGTGGAGGTCAGAGGTTGACGTTATATATCTTCCTCTATTGCTCTCCAAGTTATTATTTGAGACAGGGTCTCTCACTGAACCTGGACCTCACTGATTTGGCAAGAGTAGCTAGCTAGCAAGATCCTGAAATCCACCAATCCTCCCTGACCAGTGCTAGAATTATAGATGCACCCCACTGCATCTGTTATGTGGGTCCTAGGANGCAAAGTCAGGCTCTCATGCTTGAGCAGCAGAAATTCTGCCAGTTGAATGATCTCCCTAGCCCTGTATTCTGGCCTTTTCTAGACTATTACAGTTACCTCATCTTTGAAGTCAAGTTCACTGTAACCAAGGAGAATCTGTTGGCGTTTATTTCTACAAAGGTCCAGATGGGAGTGGTCATGGGTGGCCTATCCCAGGAAAGCTTCCTGTCAAGGTTTGATCCCATGCCCAGGCCTGAGACAGACTGGATCAAAAGGGAAGTGATCACAGCCAGAGCAGATGTGTCCATGGCTCAGGGTGACAGTGGCATGAAAGCTAGGCTGGAAGGTTTCCATCTGTCGTAACATGGTGTGGCCCTGGAGATTGTGGGGAGGCTGGGGTATGCTCTCCAGGCTGATATCTTTTAGGAGAGAGGTGGAGGAGCAAAGATTATTTGTTTTATTATCTGTTCTTGATGGAGAAAAAAAATGGGAGTGAAGGTTTCCAAAAGGAAGCATGTGTGATTTGACTAAGGTCTTGACCTGNAAACTGTGGCCAGCAGCGGGCCAGGCACTGGGCCAGAGAGTCAGGGACATCAAACAATGATGGGTCCAGTCCCACTTTTGAGTAGTTTCCAGACTTTTTTTTCATGTTTGTTGTTCTTGGCTCCCAGCAACTAGAAATGCTTGCCTCCCACACTGGCTAGGGAAAACTCAACACTCAATGACTTCAGGCTTTTGCCCTCTAGGGACTTGGTACCAGCTAGGGACACTGTGGGGATTAAGGAGCTTGCCTCTCTGGAGGGAATGGAGAACCAGGAAAGGCTTCTTGGAACCAGTTAATGAGGCAAGAGTGGGTGGGTGGTTAGCAGGTTGTAGGAGAGAGAAGATAATTTCCGTCTATGCCTGCCTGTCTCCTTCCTTTTCAATGTGGACCTTTTGCTTGCTGTGGGTTGGAAGATGAGGATCTCGATCAGGAATTCTCCCTATCTGAAATGCTATTCTGCTTGGGAGACAAGCATACTAAGTAGACCCTAAAAGGAAGGCCTTGTGATACAGAACAAGGGAACTGTTCCTATTGGACAGGGGTAGTCACTGATCCTACACTGAGTACATGCCTGAGGTCTCCAGGACCCCAAGTAGTACAGCCATGGTCTTTCTATTGAATGGGCCCAGGACTCTGGGTCTGACTCTTCTCTCTTCCCTGGAACCTGCTGCTGTCAGGGCCAAGAACACAGCCAACCAGCCCAACATTCAGGTTACTCTCATGCCATCTATTATTGCTAACTGGCACCCACTTTTCTAGATGTGACACAGCATGAGTGTGATTACATAAGAAATCTTTCCAAGGTCACCATGGCTCCAGGGTGAGGACTGTGTAGCATTCCAGGCAGTTGTCCAGGCTACCTTCCCTCAGCAGAGCTGACTCAGGCTGGGGCATAGCTCAGTGATGAGCTCCTGTCTGACATGCATGTGTGAAGGCCCTGGACCCCACACCCAGGACCACAGAAACAGACAAAGAAGTACACAGAGAGAGAGAGAGAGAGAGGAGAGAGAGAGAGAGAGAGAGAGAGAGAGAGAGAGAGAGAGAGAGAGAGAGAGAGAGGGAGAGGGAGAGGGAGAGGGAGGGCGTGGCGCCTGGCTCTTAGAACTCATCCCCTCCTAGCAGTTCACTTCCACTGGATTATTAAACCTTTACAAATATTCTGTGAAGATGCTACTGTCATCCTGTTTTATAGGTGACAAAACTAAGACATCTGAGGGGAAATTTTTTAAGGTTAAAATTATGTCCCAAACTGCCCAGGTTGAAATTCTCCATCCTACTTATGATATCTTCAAGTCCTTGGAATAAGGGACAGGACTGAGAAATGAGTCCAGANAACCATCTAGACGCTAGGGGATCGGGGTGGGGAGTGATGCTGGTGGACATGCCCTTGCTTTTAAAGAGGTAACAAAGAATGCAAAGATGTATTGACCAGGAAGCATACTCCAGGCTGCAGTCCACAGTGAAATAAGAATACCCAATTCAGAAAGATAAGCAGTCTTTCTTGTGGGAAAAGCAGGTGGGAAATATATTCTAAGTTCATTACCTGGCACTTAAATACCTAGACATTGACAGAAACGGGCAGCACTTCAGATAAATCCACCTGCTTCTGGTGGCCTCAAGCTGAGCCCACTTTCGCAGGATTGAAAGTGGCTTTCTACTGCACCCCCCCCAAACCCTTCCTTTTGCCTTTCTTTGAAAAGAGAAAAGAAAATAAAACCAAAACCTCATCTGGAAGACTCAAGAGCACAAAGAAAAAAGTGATTTCTCATGAACAATGGAACCTAGGTAGCCCCAGCATCGCGTGTGTGCTGTGTTCNTGGGCTAGGAATTGACAAGAGTTTGTGAGTAATAGCCANGGGCAATCAAAGCCAAGGGGAAACAGAAAAGGCTTTAATAGGAGCCTTGAGTGGCTGGGAATGTGGTTTGGTAGGTGGAGTGCTTGCCTCCCTAGAGTTGTATAAAACGAAGTGCAGTGAGGCCAGCCTATAATCCCAGCACTCGGTATATGGAGGCAGGAGGATTAGAAATTCAAGGTCATTCCATCCTTAGCTATAAGTAAAAGGACAGTCTAACTACATGAGACCCTATCTCAAAAAAAAAAAACCCTTCCTTTTGTTTAACTGGGGCAGATATTAATATTTTTGTAATTAGAAATTTATGACCATCTTTCTCCTGTGTGCCACCACAGTTGGTTATAAAATNTGCAAAATATTCCTTTGTTAGCATATTCCCAAAAGAGTGGAAAGCAAAGACTCAAGGAGATAGTTACATGGCCACATCCACAGAAGTCAGCTCTCCAAAACACCAAAAGGAGCAAAGAGCCCATGATGGAGCAGAGAGTCTATGTGTCCATTGGTGAATGAGTGGAGAAACCCAGGGCCAAATACACATAGGGCAGAATCTCATTCAGCCAGAATACGGAGTGGGCTGCTGAGACATCCTGCAACAGGCTGAACCATGGAAGCACAGTGCTCNTGAGAGCAGCTAGACAAGAAGGAGAGAAGTTGCATAAATCCACTTCTGCAGGTCCTGAGAGGAGGTAGACTCATNAGGACAGAATCAAGGCTACTAGACAAGCGATTAATGAGTACAAGGCCNNGTTTGGGTTGNTGGACAGTTTCCAGAAACANATAGTGTCTNTNGTTCATAGCACTGTGAACTCTTAAAACTTAGTATGGAAATTTCCTGGCATGTATGTTTTANCATGATAAGAAAAAAACAAAAATAAATAGCCAAGCAAAAGAAATCTGTATAGGCAGGAAAGAGTCCACCCACCAGCCACAGCATCTACAGAAGGAATNAGTGTGACAGGGTCTATAAAGAACTCACAGGAGGAAATTACAAAATTCTACTAAGGCTCCAAAAGAGTTCTATAAATGGAGAGAGGGGGAGACACTATGTTCCTGGTGGGAAAACTCAATTTGGTAGCAATGTCATTTCTCCACAAATGAATCTCTAAATATAAGGCAACCCCAATCAAAATCCAAATATCTGTTTTGGCACTTAACCAAACAATTCTACAGCCTATCATACATACTGAGCACAAAAGAAGCAAGAGCAGCTTTGTAAAGAAAATGGGCAAAGGGAAGGGAAGAGAGGAGNGGGGAGAGAAGGNGAGGGAGGAGAGAGGGTCTCACTGGCATTAAAAAATAACTGTTCATGTTTGGGGTGCCAGCCCCANCCTAAAGAATGAAACAAAATACAGAATCCAGAAACAAGTAAAAGAAAATGCCTTTAATAAAAAGTTAGATCTCAAGANAGTAACCAAAGAATNNANTATATAAAAANTGGTTCTGAGGGNCCTNCATANGTGACAAAATTGTGCAGAACACAGTTCTACTAAAGAGCATATGAGTGACACCTATNGGTGGAATAATGNNANTATCCCAGTGGTGTGATTACACTATCNTTTTGCAAAAAGTTATCATTGGAGGAAACTGGGTNAAAGGGAAGTAAAGCCTTCCCATATTACTTCATACAAATGCGTGTCCATCTGCAATTATCTCAATAGAGGCTTTAATTAAAATGATACAGAGCAAAACAAACTATTTTTAAAACATTAGACAGCTACAATTTTAAATTAACATTTTCATTATTTTAAAAGATTTTTTAAACCTTTTTATGTATATAAATATCTTGCCTGTAGATGTATATACCACATGAGCGCTGTGCCCACAGAGACCAAAAGAGGGCATCAGATCCACTGGAACTGGAATTACAGTTTGCTATGAGCAGCCATGTGGGTTCTGGTAACTGAACCTAGGTGCTCTTAACTGCTGAGCTGCCTCTCCAGTCCAATATNATATTTTAAAAATACTAGAACCCTAAGTATATTCCCAGAGTAAGAAAGGATAATCCATGACCTTCAAGCTAAAAGCTGTAATGGAACAAATTGATTCATTTGCATGGAAATTAAACTTTGGCCTAACTACAAAACATTTATGAGAGAATAAAAGGCAAACACATATAGGAAAAATTATTTACAATACATATAAAAGTCAGAATTAAAGTTGAGAGGGGTGAGGAGGCAGGGTAGACCTGGGAGGAATGGAGTAGATATGATCAAAATACATTGTATGCATGTATGAAATTCTCAAAGAATACAAAATATCATATTTTGAAAGAAGAGTTTAAACTTTCTTAGCATATGAAGAGTTCCTATAAATCAATAAAAAGGATAAATATTTTCATAGGAAATGGACTAAAGATGAAAATATACAGCTCACAAAAGAAGAAACAAAAAGTGAGGGGAAGNAGAGTAGAACTCACAGGCACGCAAGGTTTGGCCTGAGGTAATGGTTCAGTGAACGCTTGTTGAATAGGTGTGTGGAGATGAAGAATTCAGAAGGCCTGCTGAGCTGCAGATACAACTGAGATGCCGTTAGGAGAAAAGTGGGGTAGAGAATGGTTTTTATGGGGAAGAGGGCACATTAGGTCAACTTCGTGGTAGAGCCTATTCTGCCAGTAGANTTAGAAATGATGTCGTCGGAAAAACATGTCTTTGTGTCGGTTACAGAGAGCCTCCAGTGACAGTGCACTCAAAAGATGTTCTCAGGCATTGTCTTCTGGGTCCTCTGTCTGCATCTGTGGCTGGTACTGCCCCCCCCCCCCCCCCCCGCCATAACGGCATTTTATTCCTTCCATTCCTTAGTGAAAGACAATGTGCTGTGTCTCCTCCCCAGAGGGCTCACAGTTATACTTCTGAAGTCACTCGCTTCAAACCCTGGCATTTATGTTACCAGCTCCAAGTTCACNGAAGTGGCTGAAGTCATAGTCTGTTCCCTTTGTATTAAAATAAATCCTGACAGATACCTCTTTTGTCCTGGTTCTCCCTCTCCCCGCCCCTTTTTCTTTTTTCTCTTTGTAAATAACTGACACACCACAGTGTTGTCATACTTTTGAACATTCCTTCTGGCAGNGAAGTTATGTGGAATGATCCCAGTTGTACCACAAGCACCATAATGCTTTTAAAAATGGTTTCTCGTGGGCTGGCAATATGACTCAGTAGGTAAAGGCATTCAACACCAAGCCTGATGACCTGACTGTGATCCCTGGAGCCGTGTGGTATAGGGAGAGAAACAACTCCAGAAAGTTATTCTCTGACCTACATATGTACACTGTGGTGCCTGTGAACACATATGCACACTCAAAAATAATAAGAGTAATTTTTTAATTAAAATAGCTTCTCTTGTGGCTTTGGGCAAAGGAAAGCCATAACTACTCTCTGAAACTAATATTATCAAAATTAAACAATGTAAAGAGACAGCCCCGACACAACTCCCTTGAAGACCAGTTTATTACAGAGCAGTGATTCATTTCGCTATCCACCCAGAAGGTGCCCCTAAAAGGAATGAGGAGTCTCGTGTATGTGAAAGACTCCTTCAAAGAAGAGGAGGGAGGAAACCAAGAGAGAGGTACAAAAGGGGAATGAGAAAATGAGGAAAGGCGAGAGGAGAAGGAAGAATTTTTTCTGACAAGAACTTTGGTTCAAGAGCTACCGTCATAGCCTCACATTCCTAGAAAATAGAGTGCACTTAGTCATAGAATGGGAACAGGAAATTTCATGCTTGTAGGAAATAAGGAGGACAGGGTGTCTTAATCAGTTCTCTATTGCTGTGAGGAGACACCACGACCATGGCAACTCTCATAAAGGAAAACATTTAATTGGGGTGGCTTACAGTTCAAAGGCTGAGCCCACTATCATCATGGTAGGACATGGCAGCATGCAGGCAGACANGGTACTGGAGGAGGAGCTGAGAATTCTACATCTTTGATCCANAGGTAACAGGAAGTGAACTGAAATACTGGGTANGGCTTGAGCATATATAAGACCTCAAAGCCCGCCTCCATAGTGACACACTTCCTCCAACAAGGCCATACCTACTCCAACAAAGCCACACTTCCCAATAGTGCCATTCCTTTTGAGCTTATGGGGACCAATTACATTCAAAATACTATATTGTAGAAGAGCATTTTAATGACAGTATAATGANAGCTCATTTGTTTCAAATCCTTATTTAAAAGAAAACAAAACATTTTAGCTGGGTGTGAAGGCACACAGCTTTAATCCCAGCACTGAGGAGGCAAAGGCAGAGGCAAAGAAAATCTCTGTGAGTTCAAGGCCAACCTGATCTACCTAGTGAGTTCCAGGTTAGCCAGAACTACACAGTAAGACCCTGTCTCAAAAGTTAAAAAAAGAAAATACTTTATTCTAAATAATTTACAAAATAAGAACATCACACAGCTGACTTCTCTAAAGAGGCCTCAAATCATATGNCCACTCCAAACTCCATCCAGATGTGCCCAATCTGTGGCCCTTGGGTCACACATGTCCTGGAATATCTATTAAGGTGGCACAACACATTTGTATATGATGACATCCTGTCACAGTGCCGAACTCCTGTTTATACCATCTCCGTGAACTTCTCTGCAGTCAGAATGCACTCTACGTAGCATCCTGAAGCAGTTAGGGTTTGATTGTAGCTGTGTAATTTAAGCTTTCACTTTTGCACTAAAGTGGCTTGGTCCTCAGTGACAATTTTCCATTTCTTCTGCTTGAATTTGATTAGACTAGCTCATTTGCATGTCTGCACATTTCAACAGTTCACCAAAACCCTCCAGGAACTTAACATCCCCTTGGTTCTGGGCACACTCTAAGAACTGTTTCCTCATGAAAACCAAGGGCCAGNAGGCTGTGGCTGCACCAGCCAGTCCTCTGGGGTTCCTGGTAGGCTGCCAGGCTAGAGTCTCCATCTACACTGAAACCCACTATAATGGCACGATGCAGTATGCGCCCAACAGNAGAGCCTATGGCCACACTGCTGCAGTGGCTGCCAGTCAAGCCTTAGATCCATCCTCTGGGTTGTGGGGATGCTGCTGATGGCTGAGCTTCAATGAAGGCCCTGGCTAGCAAGAGGGGCCATGAAGGAACTGTAGTCTCAGGTTCCTCACAGCATCCTGCAGGCACGCCTGTTCTAGAAATGCAAAATTCTCTACCTCATATCCCGATGGTGTCATTCAGCATCCCTAAGCCACCCTTGTTCTTGTTACGAGATGGCACATAGAGATTGAACTGTGGACAAAGAGCTTCATGGTTCTGTAAATTCTGGAGAGTTCTGTAGGTCTTTAGCTTTCAAGCTTGGTTTCTGAGGGCATGAGGGTACCCTAAAGGTATTTAAGAGGCTGCTAGACAGAAAAGATGTGGTTCTGAGCAGGGTGGGGTAAAGGCCCATCCAGCAGAAGATCTGAGCTTTGTGGGTACCAAGGACCAGTCTAGGGGACCCTTCCATGCTGATGCTTTGCAGCAGAAAATTCAAAATGGCAGACAGAGCTCTGAAGGCTTTACCCAGAAGCCCATAGAAGAAAGCCGTCTTCTTTATTGACAGCTCCTCAAGATGCCTTGGCTAGATCTTCTCCCTGGAGTTGAGGAAGAGGCAGCTTCCCTTAGTCATGTGCCCTGCACTGTGGTAACGTTCTATTTAATTGAACCATTTCTTCTTCCAAGTCTGGGGGAGGGTAATTTAGTTCAGGAGAGAACATAATTATATCTACTTGCTTTTAAGAAGTACTTTCAAGATTTAAAAGTTAGGAAGCACTAGAATCAGGACACCGCCTCGAGATAAGTAAATCACATGATTCTCCCCCCCCGTTTTAACTGAGGATGAAGTCAGAAATAATGACGGCATTTATTGCTACCAGAGCTGATTCCAACTGTCATCCTAGCAAATGTTTGTGAGGAGGAAAAATGTTTGAGAAAGCGTAAAACACATACCAAGAAGCTCCTGTTGTCTCTCTCTCTCTCTCTCTCTCTCAAGGAAATGCAATTTTAAATTTCTCTTTGGGAGCTGCTATGTTCTGATTCCCATGAGGCCAGTTTCTGTAGCTTGAGTACAAAAGTGACTGTAATTCATAGTAAGGCAATTGACTTAGAGAATCCCAATTTGTCGCATCCCGGCTATCAGCTTTTAGAGTTAGGATAGCAATAATTTAAGCTTTCCTACTTACTGCTAAAGTCTTTAGTCCTTTAATCCAGAAGTTACCTGGGAAATGGCTTACTCTATTAAAAGCATTCCCAATCCTTTGTCAAAGGTGGCTTGCTGTTATTAAAATGAAAGAGGAGTCATAACCTTAAGGTTATCAAATTCCAAAAATACCTTTAACTTTAGGAAGAACACTTAACATCTACATCCACAGCACTTACCGTGGGGCATTAGTGCCTGAGGGATGAGGTAGACACTACTTCCCTCTGGCTTACTTGGGATCCTGGGGAACGTGTTCGATCAGCCTGCAATGCCTTTTTCTGAGAGATGTCATAGATGGAATTAGTCTTCGGGTAGACAGCCGATCTGCCTGGCTGGTGTGGTGAGGAACCCGACAGATGCCCAGGTTCCTATTAAGGTGGCACAACACATTTGTATGTGATGACATCCTGTCACAGTGCTGAGCCCGTTTATACCATCTCTGTGAACTTCTCTGCAGTCAGAATGCATCTTCCTGCACTGAGCTAAATAAACAGAATGAGCCAGATCCATGCCTCAGCATCCAAATCGCAGAACATTTTAATTCAACGGGTCTTAGAATTCGCGTACTCTCCCACCCTCATTNTATCAAAGGGAAAACCAGAACCAGGTGATGTGCCATGATGCACTCAGGTTAAGGATGGTTGGGACTAGAACCCAGGCTGCCACCAAACTAGCTCGGTGGCTCTGAGCAGGTTGTAGAGCTCAGCCTGTCAGTGTTCTCTTCTGTAATGGGGCAAGGAGTTCCCGTGTGAAACACGGTTACCNCCACTGAACACAGCGTCTGGCTCTAGCTAAGGGCTCTGCCTATGTAATCTGNCATCNTAGCTCAGCATCCTCCTCGTGACACTGTTTTACCTCTAAGAGCTGAAATGACAGTCAAGAGGCCTTCCTCTGAGGGACTCGGAGAGGGTCAGTACTCATGAACCAACAGTCCACAGAACAGAGGAGGAAATTCTTTAAGTCACCTCTCTTCTCTGCTACACAGTGTAGCTACAGCTGCGATGATAACTTCAGTTATGTGATTTGGGGTCCCCATGGCCAAATCAACCAACCAGCTTTTCTGTCTTAGAAGGGAAAGCCTCAGACGGTGATTCTTCAACCCCAAGGCTGTCCNTATTGTCCAAGCAAGAAACTGGGCTCAGGCCCAAATGTGTGACATAGTAGGAAGAGTTGGGGACCTGCATTGAGACAAGCCACTTTTAACTCAGAGTACAATCCACNTTGACCACCAGGGAGCACAAACTCACAAGTGGACACCCACTTGGAAACCCACTTCAGAACCAGTGTCCACCTCAGCCCTTGGTTACTCATCTGTGTCTCTTCTTCCTTCTTCCTTCTCATCTCCTATAAGCTAAAACCTCATTCTACAACGCTGATCTGNCTCTATACCTGAAGAAGGTCCGCACTGTAGAAGGTGGCTTGGCAGGTAGAGTGGGCTAGATGGCTTGAATGTGTCCCCCAGTGGTTTGTGTGTTAAGGCTTGGTCCCTAGTACAGCAATGTTGAGGATTTGTAATGGAAAGAAACAGGATGTGCTGCCCTCCAGAAAGAATTGGTTTACTTCTCAGGAGACGCTGGGTAGTTCTCATGAGAGAGTT
>LZPO01027366.1:1052151-1063911 GCA_001675575.1 Neotoma lepida
CCGCTTGCATTTACTCCTTGATGCATTGTGGTTTCTCTTGTAAATAGTTCATTCATCCTAGCCTTGATGTGGGCTCTCTGAGGTCAAGGGTCACCATTTTCCCTAGATCAACTGTGCCTGCTTGCAAGAGACCATCACGTGGAGCTTGTGGACAGTTGACTTCCCTAGAGGAGAGGTTGGAGAGGGTCAGTGAACCTCACCTGAGATACCAGTGATTCCTNCTAGCCACATGTATGCAATTCTGCCTGAGTTGTNCATGACCTTGGAGTCTCAGAGGTGCTCCAGTACCTGGGCTGGAGAAGGTTAATTGAGGACTCCATCAATGTGGCTATGGGGAGGCTATCACCCATGCTGGGTGAAGACCTTCCACTGTGGTAGTCACCCATGCTTATGGAAGCAACCCCTCACCCTGTGTGCTATAAGTAAGCCCAGTAAACTCTGATTCCCCGGGGNGAAATTCAGTGGAACTGTACTCCGGTTTGTCATTGAGACCTTTTAAGCAGATCATATTTTGATTTGTCATTGGGACTTTGTAAGCAAAGAGTAGACATTGTTTACAGTTCTTCAGGAAAGCAATTCTCACAAGGAACTTGTCCAGGTCATCTTGGATGGCTGTCTTAATTCATTCTGGATGCTGTAACAAATGCCCCAGGCTGGCTTATAAACAGAGAATATATTGCACAGAGTTCTGGAAGTTCAAGGTCAAGANTCTCATAGAATCCTTGCTATGTTCTCGCATAGTAGAAAGGGTGACCTTCTCTGAGGTGTCTTTTGTTGTATGCTGTTATCTAGGCCAGGCTGCCTTTGAACTCCCTGTGTAATCTAAGATACCTTGAATTTGGGGTCCTCCTGGCTCCATCTCCTACATGTTGGATTACAGGCACCTGTTACCACACCCAGCTTATCAGACAGGCACTCTACCAACTGAGTCACATCCCCAACCCCCAAGGTATCATTTACAAGGACACAGATGCCACCCATGAAGGTCCCACCCCATAGGCTAATCACCTCACAAAGGTCCATCTTCTAGAACCATCACCTTGTGGATGAAGATCAGCATGGGAATTTGGGATGATAAAACCTTTCCTATCATAGCAGTGGTCCAAACACATAGTGCATGGGCTCAGCCGTCTGNTTCCTGTCTTCTCCAGGGAGCAATCACAAGCTCTCCTGGTTCAGGGAATCCGCTGAGTCCATCAGAGTAGCTCCAAGTTCCTTCAATAATTAGGAACGAATTGCCTGACACACTGGTGACTCGGTGATGTTCTTTTGGATGGAACAGAACATGATGTTGTTTGAAATCTACTTGTTAAACTCAATGCACTTAACTCATCAAACTCAAGTCTCTGCAACTCTAACCACCTCATCTGAGCTTGGGGATAAGAATTACTATCCTAACCAGAGATCGAACAACACATTTCTTTACATAATNGAGGTAAGAAAGAACCCCCACTGCAAGGTGGCTGAGAGGACTTGGATTTTTAAAGCAAGAAGAGGTGATATTCTGATTTGTTTTTCTCCACCATTAAGGGTCCAAGCACTCAAAATCTGTATCCCATTGGTCCCTGCCCCTCACTCCTTCCTTACCCTTTTTCCATCCTATGTTGCTAGAAGCAGAACTCAATATCTTCCTTCATTACCTTGGTTTAAGGCCTTTAGCTTCCCAACCAGACACAACTGAGAACCATGCAAGCTGAGAACCATGATTGTAGATAATTGAATGGTTNTGAATGCGCAGATCAGATGCCTGGGAAAGGTGGTCCCTTAACTTCATCTCAGGACACCATGAGGTGATAAGCCCCCAAACCCACGCNTCTCAAGATCTGATCTGATCATTTCCCGGGGGAACCTAGGACAGGCAGCCACTGGTTGGCCCATAGCAACAAGAAACGGGACTGGCTTGAGGAGGATTTACAAGGAAAGGATGATGGCTGAGGCTTGGGATCGCAGTGATAGGACACCCTGTGAAAGGTGAACTTGAAACTGAAGGGAAATGTGTGAGGAGCAGAGTTTAGAGTCTCAGAACTCATGAAAAAGCCAGGCAGGCATGGCGACTGCCTGTGGTCCCAGCACTCAAGAGGCAGAGACTGGGCACCCTCGGGGCAAGNTGACTAGCTAAGCTGGCAGGAATCAGTGAGTTCCAGTTTCAGTGAAAGACCCTGCCTTAATAAGTGGGATGCAGTTGAGGAAGATACCCAACATCAACTTCCGGTCCCCAAATGCACATGCACACACACACACACACACACTACTTACCACATGCGTGCACATACAAACAAGAGAAGGAAGAAAAGGGACCACCATTACTACTTGCATGTACCATCTGCCTGTACAATGCCTCCTTGGTTTCAAGGACCCTCTGTATAATCCTCNCAGAACCCCAAGTCTTNGGTGGGTGCCCCTCTCAGNAGCTGCCACAGAGCCCTGTACCACTGCCAAGACCAGTACGGAACACACAATATACCGATCATCTTGCAGAACCAAAGATCCAGGGAGACAGGAGCTCTGGTTTTATCCCAGGTCTGGGTTTGTGGCGTGAATGAATTTGTAGGAGTCTGCATAAGCCTTTATTTTTGTAGGAGTCTTTGTATCCCTGAGCCAGGTCTGTTGATTATGGCTGTTTGTGATCCAT
Organism: Neotoma lepida; assembly: GCA_001675575.1. Taxonomy (NCBI): domain Eukaryota; kingdom Metazoa; phylum Chordata; class Mammalia; order Rodentia; family Cricetidae; genus Neotoma; species Neotoma lepida. The sequence continues at coordinate 1,054,784 of LZPO01027366.1, forward strand.
AGCTTCCAAGGGACAGCCAGCAAAAGGAGGGGAGGGGGCTGAAACCTAGTCACATCCTCGTCACTAAGCCTTTTTTTTCCTGGCTGAATCCACTCAGAGGAAGAGGAGCCTTTTCCTGCCGTCCACAATAGCACCATATGGGCTTGCAGCAGGCCAACTCTGTGTGCTGCACAACAGCCTTCCAATGGAGATGGGGGTTCTCTGCTTTCCTAGAAAGGCTAGGCCTAAGGGATTTTCTAACATGGTTTCTTCCCATCCTTCACCAGCCTCCAAGCCCATACACCAACCCCACTCTCGGACAAGCTCTCGCTCACTCTTTTCTCCTCTGCTTTATGTCTTCATCAGGGTTTGGGATGACAACACCAGCCACAATAGGAGGAAAGATCTTTCTCATCTTCTACGGTCTCATTGGATGCGCAAGCACCATCCTCTTCTTCAACCTCTTCCTGGAGCGGCTGATCACTGTCATCGCCTATGTCATGAGATCCTGTCACCAGCAGCAGCTGCGGAGACGTGGGGTGGTGACCCAGGACAACATGAAGGCCCCTGAAAAGGGCGAGGTGGATAGCCTGGCTGGCTGGAAACCCTCTGTGTACTATGTCATGCTGATCTTATGCTTGGCATCAGTGGCCATCTCTTGCGGAGCCTCGGCTCTGTATGCCACCATGGAAGGGTGGAGCTACTTTGACTCACTCTACTTTTGTTTTGTGGCTTTCAGCACCATTGGCTTTGGGGACCTGGTCAGCAGCCAGAATGCCCAGTATGAGAGCCAAGGACTCTACCGNTTTGCCAACTTCTTCTTCATCCTCATGGGCGTCTGCTGCATCTACTCCTTGTTTAACGTCATCTCCATCCTGATCAAACAGACTGTGAACTGGATCCTGAGGAAACTGGATAGCGGGTGCTTCCCACAATGCCAAAGAGGACTCCTGCGGTCCAGGAGGAATGTGGTGATGCCCGGCAANATCCGGAACAGGTGCAACATCTCCATAGAGACGGATGGGGTGATGGAAAGTGACACTGATGGACGGCGTCTCTCAGGGGAGATGATCTCCATGAAGGACACCAACAAGGTCTCACTGGCCATCCTGCAGAAGCAGTTGTCTGAGATGGCCAATGGTGGACCCCATCAGCCCAATGCATCCTCCAGGGATGATGAGTTCTCAGGGGGTGTGGGAGCCTTTGCNGTAATGAATAACAGGTTGGCAGAGACCAGTGGGGACAGGTAGGAACCAGAAGTAGCTGCTAGATGAAGAGACCCAGGGGCAAGTGGAGAGGGTAAGACACTGTCCTGCCCCCAGGAGCTCAGCTGTGTCCTTGGCTGTTGCTATTCGCTTCTCAAGTCCAACTTTTGAAATCTGACCTTGGCCTCAGGCAACAGTAACCTCTCAAGGTTGGGGACTGGAGCCTCCTTGCCTGCCTCTTATTTTACTCTTGAATTCCAAGTTTCCTATTTGGAATTGCTGAGGTCCTCACCATCCTCCAGAGTTTTTAATTGTCCAAGGGAGAGGGGTTTCTCTCCAGCTTTGATTCCCCACTGATTGTCCATCACTTGGGAAGGAAANCTCCGAAGAGCCTAATGCTAGCCTGGAACTGTGGATAGCTGAATTCAGCACTTCACCCAGCCCCTCAGGAAAAGGGAATGAACATCCCAGAATGTATCTGGGCCTTATTTTGCTGGGCTTCTTCCAAGCCTATCTGTTACTGGTTCCCATAGATGGGGAAAAGCATCTCATCTACTCTTTATACCTGCTTCTCTGTTTGGGAGTCTTTTATTTACTGTTTTCTTTTGTTTGTTTTGTTTCCTGTTTGGGTAATGTATCTTTGGGATCTTATGTGATAAGAAAATGAATTCATCTTCAAGCCTTTAAGCTGCAGCAGGGTGATGGCAGTGAGTCAAGGAAAGAGAGCAACTCCNTTTGTAACTAAAGCCACAGCTTAATGTGCTCTCTCTGAATGGGTCCACAGACTATGTCATTTTACCAGGGCTTGGAGCCTATTGTAAGAGGCAACTGACTATTTATTAGAAGTGAAAATTTAATAAATTCTCCTTTTGTTAACTAAGAGGCCATGGGTGATCATTCTGAATAGTGGGAAGGAAGCTGGAAATATGAGCCTCATCTTGGAGTCTGGGCTGGAGCAGTAACATTCTAGGTCACATAATGAAGTGTGGCTTTCTTGTCTCATCCATCGCAGGGCTGACTTCTGGGACTGTACCAAGGCCAGTGATGCGAACCTCCCAGGCCTTGAGAGCATCCCTCCTAGGAACNGAGGTTGCTGGCCTTTGTAAATACAAGCAAGAACTTGTAAGGCACTTCAGGCGCTTCGCCTCTGTTCCCATCTGGCATGCCTTCAGATCTATACCATTGTCTCCATTCTTCCCTCGGGCCTGTTACCCTGGGATCTCAGGAAGTTGTGCCACCCTAGTAGCCTGTTAGCCAAGAGAAAAGTGCTCTTCCCAGAAGACATTGCAATTGGCTCAGGATCCTGTGTCAGGAGTTCAGGGTCTCCCCACCAATGATGCTTTCAAACTTTGTCTAGAAAGTCCGGGGTTCTCTGTGTCATAGGAGTATGATTCGGCAACCCTGTTTCTCTTGTTGTNGGGGACCNNCCCCCACCTTTTCCCCCAGGGTACTCTTGAGGAGTGAGGGATAAGAGATTTAGATAGAAATATAGAGGGAAGAGAGAAAGACAGAAACACACAGTAGCCTCCGCAGGGCCTGGATCCTTATCCACCNGCCCCTTCTGTCTCTTCTAAAGGGTTTTTNATAGACATGCCAAGGGGTGGAGCAAAAGACCTCCCCTTGCNAGATCAAAGCACACTGAACATCCAAGTGCAAACCCTTCCAAACACCTGNTAACCACACACGTGGTCNATCCATCCCCTTATGCAGCCCTGTGAGGTAAAGCAAGCTCAGATCTCACTAGGAAACCTCTCTGGGCTCCCACATCTCNTGAGCTTCATTCCATGTCACTTGCCTGGGTTGCGGCAGAACTCCATGCTTCTAGTCTTTTTACAAGACTAGGACGGGTACACAGCACTTTCAGAAGCAATTAGGTGGACCAGTAAAGAAGACAGCTGAAAACCAAACAGTCCAGGGAAGGGCAGAGCAGAGCCTGGGAGCTGAGAGGACCCTNGGGCATCATCTCATCCCTCTCCCCTTGACTTTCACAAAGGAAGCAGTAGGTAACTCAGGGAANGGCTCCTCATCTGAGTCTCAGGCATGGCTGGATGCAGTTGGGAGAAAGGCTCAGGCTGCCTGGGCATGAACNTGGGTCTCTTGGCCCCTCTTCCACCCAGCTTTGAGCTGTTTTTCCTACAGAGANGCTTTTTCTTTTTCTTTCAGCTTGTACCTGCATCTCCCTTNAAGGGAAGCTGCCCAGAGCTGCTACCAAATCTTGATAGGTACCTGTCACCAGAAAGCAAGCTGCCCCTGAGCTCTGTGCCACCAGCAGCTGGGTGCTGCCTCTTAGCAGTTTATTGGTATCCATACTCCTGGTACAAGAGCGAGCATAGAGCAGGTCCTTGCTTCTCTATGTCAGTCCCTAGAGACCATGGCAGTGTGCCAGGAGGCCCATTGTAATCAAGGCTCAGCTTCCAAGAGGGTCAGCTTGGAAAGAGGATGCTTACCGAGTTGTTCTATCACAACACATGGAATCCCGGAAGTGGGGGTCCAACATTGGCATAAACTTTTCAGCTGTGTGTGTTGATTTGTTGAGACAGGGCCTCACTATGTGGCCCCAGCTGGCCTTGAACTCATGATCTTCCAGTCTTGGCCCCTCAGTTGCTGGGATCACAGGAGTAAGCCACCACCATGCCCAAGTCAGATAAAGTTTTTAGAAAATTGAACTTGGGCTTCCTAAAANTCCCCTCTGGGTCTCAGAGAATGAGCTTGTTTTTCTCTGGGCTGAGAATTCCTAATTGGGAACATTGGAGAGTCAGTGTTAGAAGAAAGGTGTATGGGGGAAAGGAAGGGGAGAAGGGAGGGAGGGAGAGGAAGAAGGAGGGAGGGAGGGCGGAAGGAAGGAAGGATAAAAAAACTTGAAAAATTAGGATCCCTCATTTAATAGTCTCTTATAGTTACTCATAGACATAAACTAGTCAACAGGACATTTTAGACAGTAATCATCGAAGCCAGAGTCCACGAGGCTCCTGATGAGTGGCAGGTACACACAAAGCAAGGAAGCAAACCTGTGGATGTACCTTTCCCAGGTGATACCAGCCACAGTTTTCTTTACAGCTATCTCCTCTTGTCACCTCTGTTCCCACCTGGCATGCCCTCAGCTCTTCTNGACCGTTTCCTCGATTCTTCCCTCAGGCCCGTTACCCTGTGATCTCAGGGAGTTGTGCCGCCCTAGAAGCCTGTTGGCCAAGAGAAAAGTGCTGTTCCCAGAAGGCATTGCAATTGACCCAGGATCCTGTGTCAGGAGTTCAGGGTCTCCCCACCAATGATGCTTTCAGGCTTTGTCTAAGAAGGTCCGGGGTTCTCTGTGACACAGCAATGCGACCCGGCAACCCCTGTTTCTCTTGTGAGCTTCATTCCGTGTCACTTGCCTGAGTTGTGGCAGAACACCATGCTTCCATCTCCTGAACGTTCTCATCGACTCAGCTTATAATTTATTTTGTTTTTTAAAGAGACTGTCGTACCAAATGAAAGCCTGTAAGCACTTGCTATAAATAGGAAACCCAGAAACTAGGGGAAATGATAAAGCTCAAACTGTGTTATTAAGTTCTAGTCAGATCCTGTATCCTAGCAAAGGTTCTAAGCCTGAAGAATTTTCTCTGTTTAAAAAAAAAATGGAGAATAGGTAGGTGGCTGTGGTGGTGCCTGCTGAGATGAAAGTGTCCAGAGTTCAAGGCCATCTTTGGCTACATAGTAAGTTCCAGGCCACCCTAGGCCGTATGAGTCCCTATCCCAAAACAAGAAGCCAATGGATGGCCCAGTGGGTAAAAGCTTGCTGTCAAGCTTGACAACGTGAGTTCAAACTCTGAGTCCCACATGGGGAAGAAAAGAACTGTCTATCACAAGTTGTCCTCTGACCTCCACACCCTACTCACCCACACACAAACACATGCGTGCACCAAAATAAAAAAACCATGTCATTTCACATTTTTAGGCGACAACAGACAGCATGTTAGGAGGTGGTAGGGCACACCTGCATCAGGCTTGTTCGATGATGAAGCCAAACAGGCCAGAAGGGAGTCGGGAAGGAAATGGCCCTCACCTGGGACTCTCTGTTAATTCTACACCTGAAGGCCCCTAAAGTCATCTCACACTCTGTCCATAGCCTTGGTGTCCACATCTGGAACAACAGCACACAAATAACAAAGTATTGTTTCTGAGGTCAGGCCAGTGTGTGAACAACAGCTCTTTGTGTGAGAACACCAGGGCTGGAACCCCAGTGTGGGAGAGGGTGGGCCAGTCACTTACCGCACTGAGTTCCATCTCTGTGGAAATGCCAAGAACGCCAANTCCCTCTGCAAGCTGGTGGAAGGATCCAGTTAGGTGATGGCTGGGGAAAGCATCAGGATCCTCAGGAACTGTGTGGGCAGTGGGCTGCCGGTTTGTGTTTCAGGAGAGGAGGCACACTACATCCATCCAGGAAAGATTTTGCATGGTTAGAGCACTTGGCACCCATTGCTTGCTATAGCATTTAAATCAGCAGTTCTCAACCTGTGGGTCGAGACCCCTCTGGGGGTGGAATGGCCCTTTCTCAGGGATCACCTAAGACCATCGGAAAACACAGATATTTACATTATGATTCATAACAGTAGCAAAATTACAGTTATGAAGTAGCAACGAAAATAATTGTAAGGTTGAGGGTCACCACAACATGAGGAACTGTATTAAAGGGTTGCAGCATCAGGAAGGTTGAGAATGGTTAAATGATTGTGCTTCTTCAGTTGTTCAATGGTATCATCTTAGTTTACCACTTCCCATCCCACCCCCAAACCCTTACGTCTATTCCAGAGATCTTCTAGTTCAGTACCATCTGACCTCGTCACACCATTTGATATAATACAATACTTTGGAAACAATCATACACACACACACACACACACACACACACACACACACACCCCATTTTACGATCTTGAGGCTTACTCATTCATATTTGTAATATTTTGACCTTCATAACCATACTGTGGAGAGCAGGCACTGATTTTCAAACTCCCTTTTACGTTTTCTGAAATACAGAGGGTAACGATCTTATTTCATGGACCAGTTAGCTGAGGTTTGGGTGGACAGTGGTTTGAGGATATGGCTGGAAATTATTTACTTTGGTGTTCTGATGGTAATTCTCTCTTGCTCTAACTCTATCTACAGATATTAGCTACAATTCTTCTATAGAGAAATGTCTCTCCCACCTTCCATTGTTTTCAAATGGTAGAGAACTTTCTGTAACATTCCGCTCAGGGAACCTTTGATCACAAGGAATTAATTCTTTCAGTTATGATCTGTCTGATTAAAGTCTTTGTTTCACCTCCACTTTCTGTATGGGTGTGTGAGTGTGTGTAAGTGTATGTATGTATGTGTGAGTGTGTGCATTTGTGTGTGAGTGGGTATGAATGTGTGTGTGTGTATTTGGTTATGAGTGTGTGTGTATGTGTGTGAGTGTGAGTATATGTGTGAGTGTGTGTGAATGTGTGAGTGTATTTGTATGTGTGTGAATGTGTATGTGTGTGAGTGTATTTGTGTGGGAGTGTGAGTATGTGTGAAAGTGTGTGTGTGTGATTGTGTGTGTGTAAGAGTGTATTTGTGTGTGACTGTGTGTGTATGTGTGAATGTGTGTGAGTGTGTATATGTGTGTGAATGTGTGAGTGTGTTGTGTGTGAGTATGTGTATATGTGTGTGTATACATGTGTGGGAGTGTGTGAGTATGAGTGTATGTGTGAATGTGTATTGTGTGACTGTGTGTAGATGTGTGTGTGTTCACATGTGTGCATACATGTATATGGATGGATGTGTGTGCATACATTGGCCTGAGGTTGATGTCCAGTGTTGTCCTAATTGTTCTCTACCTGTAGATAGAGGCTGGGTCTCTCATTTGAACCCAGAGCTCAAAGATATGGTTAGTCTGGCTAGTGAGCGTGTTCAAGCATGGCCTTTCTCTACGCGCTGAGCACTGGCTTTAAGGCGGGCCCTATGCCTGCCTAGCAATCCTGTGCGTGCTGGCGATCCAAACTTCAGTCATCTCTTGCACAGCCAGTATTTGCCCCCTAAGCCATCTCCCCAGCCCTCTCCTCTACTTTTGGAAATACTCCTGATTGACAGAACTCCATGCTGCCANGTTTTAGAAAAGAATTTAGCCCTTCAGATATGATCACACAGTTGTCTTCTGATTTGTGTGGTTTCTAGTAAGAATTTTGCTATAGCTTTTTCCCTAATTCTTGAGAACATAATGTTCCTTTTTGCTCTCGCTTGTTTCTAAATTTTCTCTTTGTGTTTTGCATCCTGCACTTTGCATATGGGGTGTGTATGTGTGTGTGTGTGGGTGTGTGTGTGTGTGTGTGACATCAGATTAATGTTAAGCACAGGCAAGATATACCAATGAATATTAAAATTAATAATGTAAAAGTTCAAGCAAAAATAGTGTTCTTACAATCTCAAGGAGTAGCTATCAAAATATTTGGTAGTTAGGGCCAGAACTATAATTCAATAGTAGAATGCTTACCTAGCACATGTGAGGCCCCAGGTTCAATCTTCAGCAATGCCAGAAAATTATAAACATTTGGTAGTTATAAAGAAAATGACCACTGTAGGAGAATGTTTTGTCCGGGTCCCGCCAGGCCCCACGGTCCCACAGCCGCTTATAAAATAATTACTCAGAGGCTTATATTAATTATAACTGCTTGGCTATTAGCTCAGGCTTATTACTGACTAGCTCTTACACTTAAACTCAGCCCATTTCTATTAATCTATATGTCGCCACATGTTCNNTGGCTTTACCTGCGTCCCATTACGTGTTGCTCCTTGGGCAGCTGGCTGGCATCTCCTNATTCAGCTTCCTCTTCCCAGAATTCTTCTTGTCTGCTTATCCCACCTATACTTCCTGACTGGCTACTAGCCAATCAGCATTTTATTTATCAACCAATCAGAGCAACACATATCCACAGCATACAGAAAAACATCCCCATCAGACCACAGTGGCAAATTCTGGCAGACACCATGTTACTCAAGAGAACAAAGCTAACATCATAGTGGAATGTGTTACATCTGTGTTATCTGACACAACACACTGAGAAGAGCCCTGTGTTCTCACAGTGACCCGTCACCACCATCTGACCATGAGAGAACATCAGCTGAACCCACACTGAGGACCATCCTGTGGGGTAACTGATCAGGACTCTTCAAAGCTCGGGATCATGGAGACCGATGAGCTATGTGGAGGATGCTGAGAAAACAGAGCAATGAACGACGATGCAGTTTGCATTGGACCCTGGACCTAACACAGCTCAGGGTCCTGGGTTGGATCGTGGAGTATGAAAGAAGCACTAAAACGGGAATGAAGTCCAATAAATGGTGGTGTCTACTTAGCAGTGTTGCCCCAAGCTTAATCCTTAGTTTGAATGAGTGTTCTGTGGTTATGTAAGATGTTCATTCCCATAAGGGGAAGTTGGGTAACAAGTATATGGGAACACTCTGCACTATTTTTACAACTTGCATATAAGTCTAAAATTATCTCAAAGTAAAAGAACTAAAGAGAAACAAAACAAGGCTTTCTGCAGCTGGCACAGCCGGGCACACCTGGACTGGGGTGTGACTTGAGCTCTCAGCTGTGACTCAAGTTCAGACTCACATTCTCAGCAGGTGGGGCCACTAGCTTGAAGTCAAGGGGGTGGGGGCTGTTTCTCAGGCCAGAGGCAGGAGCATTAGTGACCCAAAACTTGTTACAGATGCAAATTCTCAGATCTCAGATTCAAGGAAGCAACTCCAAATTCCAATGTTAGCAAGTCCTGAAGGCGAGCCTTCAGGGGGCTAAAACTGGGGAGCCACTGGTATAAGTACTAAAAACAATCTAATTATTGTAAATAATGCTTTTTTTTCAGTTGTACCTTTCCCATATGTGGAATATTGTTTTGAATTTATTGGGAGTGTTCTGTTTTGTTTTGGGGCAAGAGGATC
>LZPO01027366.1:1086081-1098975 GCA_001675575.1 Neotoma lepida
TCCATGTTCCCTAGAACCCACATCAATGCCAGGTGGGCATACCAGCCTGCCTGTAGTTCCAGAGCTCTGAAGGCAGTGACAGAAGACACACCCCCACCGCCGAGTAAGCTGTCTAGCCAGACTAACTGTATCAACAAGATCTGAATTCAACTAAGAGACCCTGCCTCAGTGACTAAGGTGAAGAATGGTGGAGGAAGACTCCCAATGTAACCTTGGACCTCCACATGCACACACACACACACACACACACACACACACACACACACTTATCTGAGCCCTGAGGTCCAAGATAACTGACAACCTTTGTCCTCTCTCCCACCCACTCCTCTCCCCCGCTACCCCTGCATGCTCTCCATATATAATCTTCTGGTTGGAGGAGAGAGGAAAGGCCAGTTTTCAAGATGTTAGTCCAGTGTCTTCTTGGATTCCAAGGTCTCTGGATAAAACACAACATGAAGTTTCAATCCCTGTCTCTGCTCCTTGGTCTCTTGGAATCATAAATTCCAGTCATCTGACTATATTATTATCATTATTATTGACAAAAAGCCACTTTATAATTTATAGTGATCACTACCACGGCTGAAAGGAATGGCTCAGAAGCTGCACGAGGTAAAGAGCTCTACTGGTGTTGGCTGCAGAATCCCACACAGGTTCTGACTCCTCAGCATCATCTTTGCATTCTGCTTTTCCTGGCTGTCAGAGAGCTCCGTATGCATACTTTTCCTGTCTTAGTCACTCTGCCTTGGTCTCTCCATCTCTGTCCCCACCCCCCTTTCCTCCTGACCCTCTCATCCTGAATGAGATTTAATGTTAAATCTTCCATGAGATGGCCTAGCCCTACCCACTACCGTCACAACCAAAAGTGACCATCTTCCCTCTTCCCTTACACTACATGGAGGGGTGTCGGTTTCCTCATATGTAAGATAAAACGCAGACTGTTGAAGCAGAGACATTGCCTAGTCCAGTGTCTGGAGCATGGTAAGTGGGCGGGAAAGTGGTAGCCATAAGTCATCCTTGTATTTCTATCTCCTCTGGGCTCCTGCACTTAAGTATGAGCTTTTGAGCCAAGAGTCATAGTGACAGTGCTCTGGTTTGCATGGGTGTCCCCCAAAACCTCTTCAGGTTTGGTAACTCGTCTGTTGTATTAGTGGGAGGCAAGGGAACCTTTAAAGGTTCCTAGTGGGAAGAAATTAGGTCATGGAGGGTATGTTCTTAAAGGAAATACTGGGACCCCAGCCCCTCTGTGTTTGTTAGCCACTATGACATGAACAGTTTCCTCTACTACATGCTTCCCCTATAATGCACTGTTTCACCACACCACAGACCCCCAAACGACAGGCCAACCAATCACATAGACCTGTGAGCCACAATAAACCTTCCCTTTTCCTAAACGGACTCACTGGAGTGTTTTGTTATAGGAACAGAAGGCTGACAGCTTGGAGAAGAAGCAAGGGGGTGAGACAGATACAAAAAGAGGACAGAAGAGAGGAGTGATGAGCTGTTCCAGCCCCCAGAAACATTCTAACGTCACCTCTGCTGAGGAGGGTGGGTATTCACAAGACAGAGCTCACATTCCTTCTTCCTTCCACAGATGGGACCAGCAGGTGAGTACAGGTGTGTGAGGTTGTTTGAGTCACTAAAATAAAAGAGATGATGGCTTGGCCTGCCCCATCAGTTAGTGATGGGGGCATTGTCCTACATACGTCCATACACTGCAACATTTACCCTCACCCTGGTCCCAGGAGGAAGGTAGAGTTACCTACATTTGACAGGAGAGGACACAGAGGCCCAGAGAGCTTAATTAACTTCCCTGTGGTCACACTCTTTCTCTGATAGCATAGTAGGGAATCTGATGCAGTACTCCCTAACACGTAACTATTCTTTAACTTTTTTCTGTCTCATATAGTAGGCAGGCAGGGAAGATGCCTAGACACGGTAAGGTCTTGAACAAAGAACATCTGGGCACATCTGCAAACAGCCTTCCTTCATTCTCAGCCTTCGTGCTAAGAACAAGATGTGCCCACACCCATGTGTTAGCGTTCAACCAATAAAGGGCCAGCCATCCCACTCACTAAGGAGCCAACATGATGCCCTGTATGCTAGATACCGAGCTGCACACTTCCTTCACTTACTATTCAAAGCAACCATACTTGTTTGCTTTCTGAGACAGAGTCCCACTGCACAAGTCTGGCTGGCCCGTACCTCGTTACCTTCCCGTGGCCTCCTGAATGTTGGTTTTACAAGGTGTGCCACCATACTAGGATCAAAGCAACTTTCAAAGGAACATATTCCTATTCCCATTTTACAAATGAAAACCAGACCCAGAGAGTCCCAAGGGACTCACAGTCATTAGGTGTCACTGGTGTGACCATTCCTTCAAGTCCCTTTGGATACTCAAAGGAACAGCTCTCCCGAGTCTCACTGGAGTCATGGCTCCAGGTGACATTAGCATCATTCACAGACCTGGATAGTGATAAGAGTCCTTAGACATTTGTGACAGTTTGCTTTTGCTATGTAACAAACAGCTTCAAGCCTCAAAGGCAACAACCATGCACACTGACGTGCTGAAGGGCTAGGGACCCGCTGGTGCACACTGGATCCAGCTGGAGGAAGGTGGGGCCATCAGATCACATGGCCATAGGAAGAGTGACAACTCTGGGTCATTCTCTCTCCTACTCCTTAAACCAGGCAGCACTGGGTGACATAGATGAATCACAGTTCCAGGGACATTCATCACAGTAGTTGATTTCCCCTCCTCCCTACATCAGGATGAACTGTTATTGCTTTTAATAAACACACTGCAGTGGGTATGAAAAAAGATATTAGCTGTATTTTCCTTTATTCCATTGCTTCTGGTGATACCGTTAATGATAATCTAATTTGCAGTTGTCTGGGTCTTGAAGGAGAACAAGGCACTCATTATCTCACTGATCCCCACATCAACCTAGGGAAGTGTACAGAGCAGGAGGAGAGAGCAGCCATGACATATAATTAATTACCTCAACAGTGATAATAGAGCCAGCGCCTCTTCAGCTCCTGCTCCGCTCCCACACTGACTAACAGGACTGGCTCATTCACTGTTGACTCATCTCTCAATGATAAGTTAGAGCAATGCGATCAGAACCCGCTTGGGAATCCCACAGGACGACCTGTTTCCTTGCTGTGTGACCTGGGCAACTTACTTACCCTCTCTGGTTTTGTTTCCTAAAGCTGCTCTTACACAGGATCCCTATCGGGGTGGCTTGCAATGGAAACATAGTCTCCCTCAGTTTGGGAACCAGGAGTCCTCTTTAAAGATGCCCATTGTATTGGGATAAGGGGTCATTCTGCCCCCATGATAACTCCGTATGAACCCACCCAGCTGAATGAACCATTATCAAGTCTATAATGCCCCTATTTCTGAATAAGGTCACATTCTGACATTTATTCATTTGAGGGGTAGGGGAGACCATGTGTATTACGTGTATGGGTGCACATGAGGGTCTGCACACACATGTATGCACATGAGGTGAAGGTCAGAGGTCATGGTTGGGTCTCTTCCTCCATCACTACCCATCTTATTTTTTGAGACAGGCTCTCTCTCTGGCTTGGAGCCAGCAAGCTTCAGGGTCCTCCCCAGCACAGGGATTGCAGGCATGCGCTGCCAAGCTCGGTGCTTGCTTGTGTGGGTTCAGGGGCATGGAATTTGGGTCCTCCTCCTGCACATCCAGCAATGTACTGACTGAGCCATTTCCTTATTCACTGTGAGAAGACACTGTCCCATGCAGTACCCTCTGTGAGCCTTGATTTTGGTTTTTCTTTTCCAACTGTAATGCCACAGGTTGGCTCTCCGTAACACTATTATGTGGACTGGAGCAGGAAAATTCACCACAGAGCCTAGCACCTTGGACTGACTCATCAAACAGAAGCTCTTGTTGTCAGTACCACCACTGTGGCCCCCACTTTATGTCGGAGGTCCCCGAGGCAGCACTGAGTATCCTCCTCCAGATGTCAGGGCTGAGTTTTCTTGAACCAGAGTGCTGTGTGCACAATAAATGTGGTACAACAACCAGATCAAACCCAGAGGCACCTCCAGCCTCAGAACCCTACAGTCACTCCCTAAGCACCCGTGGAGGCTCAAAGGATTGTCTTCCCTGCTTTGAGTCTCAGGCCTTGTCATGACTCCAAGTGACTGAAGAGCCATTTTAAGACCTGGATACAAAGAAAGGAATCCTTGTACGTTTGTGTCTGTTTACTTGTTTCTTTTCTGGCAGTGCTGGGGATTGAACCTAGAGCCTCCCACATGTCAGGCAAGGGTTCTACCACTGAGCTACAGCCCTTCTGTTTGTTCTTGCAATAGTACCACTGCATATAGAAGCGCTGAATATCTATAGTACCAAGTCTCAAGCCTCGAAGGCAACAACAGCAATCAGCTGATGAAGGAGTCTGTGGCTGGGGAAGGGCTGGGGCAGACTAGGCTCAGCTGAAGATAGCTTTTGTTCAACTTTGGTGGAGCCAGGCCTCAGCACCACCGTTCTGCCTCGGGGAGGGCCCACAGACACACCTGAGGAGTACAGGCCTTTGCTATGCATACTGCAGCAGCATTCCGTAGACGGCTCCATCCCTGCTTGCTGGAATCTGTTAGGCAGCTGGTGTTTCAGCTGTTAAAATACCACAGGGACTTGCTGCTCGCTGAGGTTCCCCAGGGAGGTTAATCTGTCAAGAAAGCTTTGCCAAGACAACCAGAGTGGCACGTTGTGACATTTGGGGAACGCTCCTGTTTACACATCACACCTAATCTTACCTCCGTGAGGACTTCCCTGAGCACACAGCTGATGTCTTCTGAGGGTTGGAGGCAGCCCATAGGGACACAGGAATGTGCTGGTGGGTGGCTCTGATAGCATGGTGTGGCAAGCTCAGGCAGAGCCAAGCCCAGGCTGGGATAGGGCAGGGGTCATCTCAGATGGTGGTTGCTCAGCTCCTGTCCCAGGATGTACTCAAGACCCTTTGGGGCCTTGTCCCATTGTCAGGGAAGCCCCCTGCATTTCCTTCACAGATGAGCCACAAACCAGTCACAGGTTCCAGGAAACAGACAGGCTCACAACCTCAGAAAGAAAATGAGGCCCCCAACGGTCTCCATAAGTCATGAATGGAAAAGTCTTACAGTAAGAGGAGGGAGGTCCGTACAGGTCAAGAAGCTAGATATGGCCCATGAGAGGAGAGGAGGGGAAGAGGCCTTAAAGGAGGTGAGTGAGGAGAGTAGAATATATAGTGATATATATATATATATATATATATATTAGAATATATAGTGATACAAAAGTAGAGAAGGATAAGAAAGGTTTAAGTGGGAATGGGAACAAAAAAATGGGGAGAAAAGGGTCGGGAGAGGGTTAACCAAAATTAAGGATATACATGGAAAGCCTATGGAAACCCACTCAGATGATTTTGTAAGCTAATTTTGTAATTAATTTATAACTTAAAGCACAGCAAGATGTCTTCATGCCTGAGGACTTGAGTTCGATCTCCAGAGCCCACAGTGGAAGGAGAGAACCAACTCCAGAGAGTTGTCCTCTGACCTCCTTATGTGCACCACGGCACCCATGTACACATGTGGTAGAGTTCCCTGCTCTAGTGAATGGCCTCACACTCATGCACACGAGGAAAGCACTAATTAAACTCACTGGGTTAATTCATAAAAAGAAGAGAGCATGTCGGTGGAAGGGCAACGTGTGGGGTAAAGTTCCAGGAAGGAGAGAAGGGAAGGATCTACTGTGGGGTAAATATGACCAAGACACATGCATGAAATTGTCAAAAGAGAGGACGAGAGGGAGGGCAGGAAGGAGAGGAGGAGGTAGTGTGGGGTAGATACAATGAAGACACATTGTACACATGCATGAAATTGTCAAAAGAGAGGACGAGGGGGAGGGGCACAGCCTTCCAGGGTGATCAGGGGACAAGCAGCATTGAATCGGGTCTTGAAAGTTGAATAAGAGTTAATGGAAGAATTAGACACATTAATAAAAGCAGGGAGCTGGGAAATCTCCAAACAGGTACAAGAAACAAGGATTGCTCAAGTTTGGCCGAAAAGCAAGAATTATGGAGAAAGCACCTAGAGAGATAATTATTACATATTTAGATATGTAATACATAGACTGAAGGAATGTCTCAGCAGTTAAATCCTCTGCTCTACCAGAGGACCCAGGTTCATTTCCCAGCACCCACATGGCAGCTCACAACTGTCTGTAACTCCAGTTCTAGGGACTCCGATACTCTCACACAGACAAATGTGCACATAAAATAAAAATAAATAGATATGTCATACATATATTTAGATATATGTAATATGTAATGCATATATACAGATTACATCATCATCACATCCATCCAATATTACATCATCATCATCAACAGCACCATCACTATGACCATCCCTATCATCCTTATCACCATTATTATCATCATCACCACAGTCATCATCATCACCATCATCACCATCATCATCATCATCACCATTACCATCATCATCATCACCACCATCATCATCATCATCCTTATCACCATTATTACCATTATCACCACCACCATCATCATCACCACATCATCACCACTACCATCATTATCACCGTCACCATCATCTTTATCATCATCACCACAATCATCATCATCACCACAGTCATCATCATCATTCCCCCTCAAACCCATCCCTCAGTGTCCAGGTAGTACAGGATGCTCATCAGTGGTTTTGTCAAGTGATAACGACCCAAGAGCAAGTGTTCAGCCAGGGTTCTCAGAAGGGCTATGGCTAGAAGGCACCTCTACCCCAAGGCACCTTTGTGCCCAGCCGCCCAGACCCTGGGGTCCCTTTAATACACTCTCTCCCATTTCTTCCTCATGGCATCTGAGAGGCAAGAAGAGCCTACTCAGGGTATCCAGGATGAAACTCTGAGAACAACAAGTAGGGGGAGGCAGGTGCTTCCAACAGACTCACAAGCCATGTCAGAGTCACCCTTCATAACTCAATCCATTTTTTGATACAGGGTCTCACTATGTAGCTCTGGCTGCCCTGTAACCCTCTATGACCAGGAAAGCCTGGAACTCACAGAAGTTTGCCTGCCTCTGCCTCCCACATGCTGGGACTAAATGCATGCAATACCACCCCTGGCTTTCAATACATGTTTTTGTTGAGGGGATCCTATGCTGGGAGAGAACATGACACCCGAGCCAGTGACTGAAGCATCCAGCATTGTCATGAGAGAATGAAAATGGTTCCCAGAAGTGAGCCTGACCTGAGCCTACAACAAGAGCCAGAGGTCCCAGACTGAGGAGCCACCTATACGAAAGCACAGTCTTGGGGCATGGCCAGAAGTATGGAATACTTAGGGACAAGGATGTGTTCCCAGGAGCTCTGGCCATTCAGCACTGTACCCAGAGGCTGGCCCCAGTAGATGCTCATTGAACACTGAGGGATGGGTGGATGGACACTGAGGGACAGATGGGTGGACACTGAGGGATGGATGGATGGATGGATGGACACTGAGGGATGGGTGGATGGACACTGAGGGATGGACGGATGGACACTGGCTCAGTACAGTTCAAGGAGAGTTCTAACCTGACATGGCTTTGAGCTCCAGCCTCAGCTTTCTTCCACCCTACCGTGACCACATCCCTTCCCATCCAGCATTTCTGGCCATCTCCAGTATTAAGAATGGTCACATGTTTGGGAGACTCTTTAAGAAGTCCAGTCTGCTCCAAAATACCTCCCCAAGCCAGACCCAAGCCCTGGCTCAAGGCTCCACTGAGAGGAGAAATGGAGCCTTCCTCCCACTTGCCCCTTCCCTGTGGCTTCTGAGGCCCCAGTGTTTGAATGGACCCATAGGTGCTGGAGGGACAGTCGCAGGAGAGGCAGAGGTCCTTTGAGCCAGCTGCAGCTGTTCTGGGAGGGTCATCCATGACTGTCTTGAGAGCAAGGCCAGCCCTCCTGCTGACACACACTCTGCAGAGGTGACATTTCCTTAGGAACCTAGTCTTGGGGGGATATGTTACCCCCATTATCTTGGCTGACTTCCATTGGCCAAAGTGCCTCCAAATTTTTGCTCCTCCAAAAATTACGTCAGGCTCTGTCTGTAGAGTCCACTGGGGACCTCCACATGGCCTGTCCTCTGACATTATGACGTGTGAATGACCTCTCATGACCTCTACCAGTTCCTCCCCTAAGGGTCAGCCTCACAACCCTCTCCCAGCCAGGGTTGCAACAAAGTCACTTGGTTGGGATCCATAGGAATCTCCAGCAGCTGCTTTGGGTGGTTTCCACTTGTGCATTGACAAGTGACAGGTGTGCAGGGAACGAGCAGCTGCCATCCCCTCCCACTGTCACCGTGAGCTGCCACAGACGGTGAGGACAGCAAGAGCCAGGGAACAGGCTCTCTGTCCCTGTGAGTCCCTAACTTGAGTTCCCATCAGCACCTCTCATGAACTGTCATCTGGCACACACTGTTCTGTAACGTGAACCTATAGCAGGGAACAAGGCACCAGCCCCCTTTCTTTTTTTCTTCTTCTTTTTTTTTTGGGGGGGGGTTTCGAGACAGGGTTTCTCTGTGTAGCTTTGGCACCTTTCCTGGAACTCACTCAGTAGCCCAGGCTGGCCTCGAACTCACAGAGATCCGCCTGCCTCTGCCTCCCGAGTGCTGGGATTAAAGGTGTGTGCCACCACCACCCGGCTACAGCCCCCTTCCTTAAGGGAACCCCAGTATATAAGGGTGATTCTCCTTGAGTCTCAACCATGGCACAGCACATAGGGCAAGGAATCCAGAACTTTCTAATTCTGTGTGTACCCTTGTCTTTCCTTTTTGGTGATTTTGTGTGTGTGTGTGGGGGGTGATGTATGGTGTACGAGCACATGTATAAGGATGTGCACACCTGTGTGTATCTGTACAGAGGGGAGAGAAGAACATTAGGTAACCTATCACTCTCCACCTCATTCCTTTGAGGCAGGGTCTCTCACCAAACCTGGAGTTAGGCTGGTATCCAGCAAGCCCTAGCCATCCCCCTGTCTCCACCAAACATCCACAGATTACTCTCGGCTGTGAATGTTCCAAAATACTAAATAAACACAGGTTTAATATCTTAAGCTCCACCCCAACAGGCAGAACAGCACTTTGTGGAATGTTTCTTTACTGACAAAAGGTCAGCTCTGTGAGGCGGTGACATTGCTTGATTCTCCCGTGCCTACAGCAGTGCTTGACGTGGAGGTGGCTTCCAACACACACTTAATGCCAATCTTTTTAAAAACCTGAGAGTGAGTCTCTAAAGAATACTAATGCCTCTTCGGGAATAGCCAAGCATTGCAGTGAAATGCCTATGCCAGAATAAGCTACCAGGGGATTCAAAGAGGCTGCCGCAGGGGGTACCTTAAAGATGGGAAGGAGAGAAATATCTTACGGCAGGTATTTTTAAGAAATGGTCCTTGCTCACGGGATTATCATGGGGCATCTGCCTGAGACTGGGTAGACAGGTGTTGAGTGGCTGTCCTTGTATAAGTGTTCCCTGAATGAAGCTGAGCTGGGGACCATACAGGCTTGTGGTTCCAGCAAGAGTCCTTTGCCGTGGTGACTATCTACAAGGCCACCATGTCTAAGATGCCTCCTCTGTGTACCTTCCTTGTGTTAAAGATGACACAAAGATTCCATTTTGATTTTGACAACTTTCATATCCCTTTCACTTTTCACATAGTGAGGCAGGATTGTCAAGAAATTGTTTCCAAAATACAGCTAATAACATGGAAGAACTATTTATGATAATATGATACTTAAGCTGGCAGCAGAAAATCAGGCTGGGGAGACACAAGCCGCACAAGTGTGAGGACCTGAGTTTGAACTCTGGCATCCATGTAAAAAAATCCAGGCATGGCAGTGATGCCTGTGATCCCAGTGCTGGGGAGGTAGGGACAGGAGGGTCCTTGGGGCTTCCTAAGCAGCCAGTCCAGATGAATCAGTTAGCTACAAGGTCAGGGAATCCTATCTTAAAAAAGGAAAGTGAAGAGTGACTGAGAAACCACACAAAACAGGGTAACCTCTGGCCTACAAAACATACCAGAGAGAGAGGGAGAGAGAGAGAGAGAGAGAGAGAGAGAGAGAGAGAGAGAGAGAGAGAGAGAGAGAGAGAGAGAGAGCATGCCTGTAATTCTACACTGAGACAGTTAGATTGTGAGTATAAGGCTACCCTTGGCTGTATCCAAAACCCTGTCTGTCTCAAAAATAAAAAATGGACGGAGGGTTATGCTACTATATAGTATGGCCGCAATGATTGTTTATCATACAACTGGAAGGAAAATGCTTAAAGGAACACACCAAACTGACTCAGTGATCTCAGTGCGGTGGAACAACGGCTGGCTTGCGTTCTCTCGTTTCTTCT
Organism: Neotoma lepida; assembly: GCA_001675575.1. Classification (NCBI taxonomy): domain Eukaryota; kingdom Metazoa; phylum Chordata; class Mammalia; order Rodentia; family Cricetidae; genus Neotoma; species Neotoma lepida. The sequence goes on from LZPO01027366.1 coordinate 1,096,474, forward strand.
GTTCTCTACATTTAAATTTTCTTTAGCAGAGCTGTGTAGCTGCTAGTGTAAAAATAAAGTTTTTTTTTTTGACAAGCAGAGAAGAGAGAATGGAAGTCTACTGTCTCTCCTGAGATGTCTCCTACCCCATTAGAGGTCATGGAGAACACTGAACTATCTACATGGAGCAAGACACCTTATAGCAAACAGAGTAGCCACACCAGATGCCTGAGTTGGGGGTTCTGGAGACAACGAGGATGAGGGGATACAGTGATGACAGAATTGGGGCAGTTTGACCTGTCCAGCACTAGTAGTCCCAGCCAGGAAGAGCCTGGACTAGGACTGGAGGCATGCAGGCAGACATGGTGCTNGAGAAGGAGCCGAGAGTTCTACATCTTGATTCACAGGAAGTGAACCATGTACCATACCGGGAGTAGCTTGAGCATAAGACCTCAAAGCCCACCCCCACAATGACACACTTCCTCCAACAAGGCCACACCTATTCCAACAAGGCCACACCTCCTAACAGTATCACTTCCTATGGTCAAGCATTCAAACACGTGAGTCTGTGAGAGCCATTCCTATTCAAACCACCACACGAGGCCTCTGGGCTAAAGGGCTCTAAGGCTGGTAGAGAGAGCTCCTGGGACCCCTGGCNGCACAAGAGCAGAGAAGACTCCAGAAAACCATGTTTTTGTTGTTGTTTTGTTTTGTTTTGTTGAGACAGTGTTTCCCTTGTGGAGGTCCTGGCTGTCCTGGAACTATCTAGACCTGGCTAACCTCAAACTCAGAGATCCACCTGTCTCCCTCCCAAGAGCTAGTATTAAAAGCATGCANACGAGGCATTATAAAGCATAGTTTACCTGAGATGTATTTGGTTGCAGCGCGCCCTCTGCTGATAAGTATCTGAACTGCAGGCACCTGTCAGACACCAGGAAAATGTATTCTTCCCCCACAGAACACGTATCACAGCAATATAGCCAGAGCTCTGAAGCTGGAGTTTACTTGGGATACCAGATTATCATCTCAGGTAATTATGCTCAAAATACATTCAAATGAGTGCATGTAATAAAAATATCAAAATACTTTAGTCCCAAACATGTAACATGAATATGAAAATTGACCCAGACCCCTTTCAGATACTNTGTCTNGTGTCTGCAAGCCCAGCCCTCCTACAGTGAGACAGGAGGCAGAGTCCACCCTAAGCATGAAGGCTAGCTAGCCTGGAGTATGTTATGGGCAGCAGAAACGAGAGAGACCCTGCCTCAACAAGGTGAAAGGCAAGAACCAAATTCCAAAAGCTGTCCTTTGAGCTCCACATGCATGCTGTGGCATGCACACACCTGCAGACACACACACACACAGACAGACACACACATGCACATGCACACACACACACATAGCAGGCTTTCTTTTGGGCCACCAACCAGCTCCCAAATAAAGACACGAAGATTTAATATTAGTTATGAACGCTCAGCCTTATCTTGTGCTTTCCCACTAGCTCTCATAACTTAATTTAACCTGTTTCTCTTCATCTATGTTTTGCCTCAGGGCTTTTTAGCTTTCTTTCATTCTGTATGTCCTACTTTTCTTGCTTCTTCTGTGTTTGGCTGGCTGGTGGCTGCCTGGCTGNCTGGCCCCAGGCATTTCCCTCTCTCTCTCTTTCTCTCTGGTTCTTTTCTCTCTTGAACCTAGATTCCTCCTCCTACTTATTCTCTCTGCCCAGCAGCCCCGCCTATCCCTCTGCTGCCTAGCTATTGGCCGTTCAGCTTTCTATTAGACCAATCTGGTGCCTTAGGCAGGCAAAGCAACACATCTTTACATTGTTAAACATATGCAGCATAAACAAGTGTAACACATCTTTAACTAGTTAAAGTAAAATTCCACAACACACATGCACACAAACTTTTAAATTTTTTAATTAAAAACCATATAGGCCTTAATGTAACAGTGTATGGTTAAAGTACATACATTATGTGATGTGTAAAGGCAGGCAAGGGCATCCATTTCTTCCACTGGTAGTCATTCCTACATCCTTTTGTCTAGCTGTCCAAAATACGCAATCCGTGCCTTGAGGTGAAGCAGAGCACTTTTCTTTCATGTATGAGGCTCTGCGTTTGAGAACCAAATGAAGAAAAAGGAGCCTGTGATAAGACATTCCAGTGGTTTCTACCAACACCTGCTATTTAAAGTCAGAACTATCCACCATGGCTGCATACGCTTCATCCTGTTTAATTTTCTCTATCGCTTTTATTATCACATGGCATGCTATCTATCTATCTATCTATCTATACACACATATATGCATATATATATACACACAATATTTTTATTTACTTGCTTATTATAAAATCCATTAGGGAAATTTTTTTTTCTGCCTGCTCGTTACAGTATTCCCACCCCATCCCCTCAAGAAAGCTTGGAGCATCGTGAATGCCCACAAACTAGCTGCTGCATGGATATCATGATGAGGCCAAGAGATCTGAGCTATGACATTCACAGAAGAGGTGGCACACTGACATG
>LZPO01027366.1:1127481-1143144 GCA_001675575.1 Neotoma lepida
TTTCAAGTTAACAGCAGTTTTTTGTATACAACCCATGCAAACCTAGCTTGTTGCAGTCTCAGAAAAAATTCTGTCATCTGACCTTTCCCTGTGACATCTCAACACTTGNGACGTGAAGCTGGCAAATGCGCAAGTATCCGTCCACTCTAAAGCTCTTTCCTTTGCTTAGGAAGAGTGAGGGAGATGGGAAGTTAGGCAGGGGTCTGACTACAACCAGGTTTTCCTGGTAGCTGCGTCAGGCTGCCAGGCGGTCCAATCAGGATGCACCCACCAAACACCATTTCTGCATACCACCCTCTTCAGCCACAGACTTGGGCTTCAGGCTCTAGAGAATGACCAGAAGTGTGAGGAACACAGTCAGCTGGTAAAGTGCTTGTCCTACCAGCANGATTCCCAGAACATATGTACAAAACAAGCAAAAACACAAACTTGTTAACCCAACACTGGGGGGATGGGGGGGCAGAGATGGGGATCTGGGCTCTCAGGCCACCCAACCTAGTCAATTTGGCAAATTCAAAGCCATGTGAAAGACCCTATTTTAATTAAAAAAGGGAGGAGTGGTGACTAGCACCTGAGGAATGGTGCCGCCCAAGGTTGACATTTGGCCTCCACCCGCAACACAAACGNACACACACACCATGGGAACACATCTAGACACAAAAGAATGACTGTGAAGATAAGGCACAGACCCTAGTGATGATGACTGACACANCTCTGCACCCAAGAATGTGCCCGTTTTCTCTGCACACACCGAGCTGTCGTGGGTAACATGTCCNTGGCTCCCTCAGGCCTTCAGTCCAGGGCTGATGGATGCAGAGTTCAGGAGAGGCACCACATGACCTGTGTCTTCCTCCCCTCTCTCTCTAGTGTGCTGGGGACTGCACCCAGGGCCTGTGCATGCTGGGACTGATCTCCATGTCCCACTCACAAGTTCACAGTCTTGANTGAACCTTGTCTTTTAATAACAAAGTTAAATAAAGACCAGGAGATTCTGTGTGCAGAATGGCAACAATGTCGGTTTCTTTGAAATGAAAGGTCCTGGACAGTTTCCAAGCTGCAATTTTTCAAAAGTCAATTCAGAGAAACCAAGAGCCCAGTAATGACTCTTGAATTACATTCTTCCAGCTATCATGAAGGAGAGGACACCACTCANTCGGATTCACATGAAGATTAGCCAGAGCCAAATCGAGGGGTGAAAATAAGGCTTTCCTTCCCAGGCAGTGGCTACAGACAACTGCAGGTTTTTCTACTCATAAATTTAGACACAGGGCTTCAAGAAACAAAAACAGAGTCAAAAAATATTTTCTTACCAAAAAATTCAGATATGTCCTCCACAGTAGGGGGCACTGGCTGCCCTTGTCACTCCGAATTGCATTTTCAAACAAGGCTCTGATCCGATGCGTAAGGCCAGTCTCCGGGATGGTGGCATGGACCTCTCTACCACCTACTCTGCAAGGAAAGAACTCAGGTCATTCCAAGATAAGTTCTGTCCCCAACATCACAGCAGGAAGACATACTTCAGCAATGACCAAGGTCAGCAGCCCCTCTATCAGTTTTTCAGAGAAGCACTGTCCCCCANGTGTGAGCATGCTGACAGCCTGTGCAGGTGTGGCTGGAGCAAAGGCAGTAGCCAGGGCTGTGTTTCTGCACCATGCTGAGCCTGCCCAGGAATCCTACACAAGCCCACCCTGTAATCAGAAGGCAAAGTCCTCCCTGGGGAGAGAAAAGGGCTTTCAATTTAGACTCAGGTGGAGTGAATAAACTATCAATGGAAGAAACAAAAACCAAGCAAAATGAAGTATCATTAAAAGCAATCCTAATGTATATGGCCAACGTGAAGCAGCAGCAAATATCCAGAAGGAACAATGATTCCTAAGCTGACATGTTTCCAGGACGACCGTTTAGCTAATGTCATAAAATGGTGTGTGGAGCATGACGCCATTCTCAATGAATGCTGCCAGAAGCTCACAGCTACTGTGTACCATCTTCAGGCCAAGCACTTGCTGCCCTGGACCTGAGAGGAAACCCCAGGTCAGCTTTTCCATGACTCCCACTTGACAGAAGAGAAAACTGTCCAAGAGATGAAGTGCTTGCCCAGAGTCACCCAGGTGACAAGTGGCAGAGCTGACCTCTAGAGTCCGTGCTTAACAGCACAATGCTCTCAGTACNTCTCAGATACAACAGAAATGAAGGTCAGGTCCACGCCTGGCACAGGAAGACAGTCACCANCGGTTCTAACGAGGATGGAGCTATTCCTAAGTGTCTTACTCATGTTTCAGTCAGTTAGCAGAAACATCTAGAGCAGCACAGCAGCTGTGGCAGGGGCTGTGCCGTGTCCACTTCTATGGGCCTGAGACCTGGCAAGGGGCTGGGAACACAGTAACTATCCCATAAAGGTCTGTGAAGCCCATGCATGAGACTGCCAGTAATTACCTCTGGACAGATTCCACCAGCCTCTTCCTCATCTTCTCGGCTTCGATTGCAAACAGCCAAGGCTCCAAGTGTTTGGCAGACCTAGTGACTGAATCGAAGAATCTCCTCGTCTTGTTAGCACTGTGGGACTTATTCTGAATCTGTACATATGCCCTCCAGAGAACCTGATTGCCTGGATATAGCTTGAGGGCCTCTGAGAGCGTCTCTCGGAGTGGAGCCAGAGGGTACACACTAATGTTCATGTGGAATCGCAGCAGACTTGTATGCATCAGGGTAACAGCTTCCAGAACACTGCTCAAACTCTGGGAGCTGGCGCTGTCCTCTGGCCCAGGACCTTCTGGAAGAACAGAGCCCTTCAGCTTGGCAAACACCTGTCCATATATCTGCACAGCAGCATCGATCCCTACAGTCAAATACTGGAAAAGCATAAAGCATTTGACCAAGCTACCCAGGCAGTCCAAGGACTCTGCAGTAGCTGGGTCAGAGGCACAAGTCTGTCCCAGACAGTCCTGCAGAGCGTGTTCATAAGCCTTTCGAGCTTTCAGAATCTGGGTGGCCATGACCTGCCCAGTGAAGGGCCCATAGGGACTGCTCTCGGTCAGTCGAGTTAACACATGGACAGCTCGGCCTGTGGTGGCTCCTCTCAAGTCAGGTGACAGTTCCATCTCCAGCTCTGCATAAAGCAGACTGAGTTCGCAGAGTTCACGGTCCTTCAGCTCACTGCTGCCTGCCATGCTGAGTGCTGTATCAAACACTTTTCTGGAATCCTCTACGTTACCAAGCAACCACTCCAGGTGTGCGTACTGCTTCCAGAGGCAGAAGTTGTTGCGGTTTTCTGGCTCTTTAAGGAGATTCTTGGCTAGTTTTTTGCAGTTCTTTCCCTGAGACTTTAATCGCTTCTTTTTAGTGTGTAGACACCAAATGACCTACAGCAAAAAGAAAAGAACAACGCTGGGTCCCCCAAGCACTTCCTTTGTCCTGTCAGGCTGAGGAGGCACTGGCAAGGCAGCAGTCCCACACTTCCTCTGCCAAATCTAGCTAATACCAGCTCCCTGAGCTGGCAGTGAAATTGGGGTTTACATGGCCANAGGTGCCAGTATGAACACAACCAGGTTTTCACTTGAATTCCCAACAAAACAGGCCCAACCCTCTCCAAATGCTCATCTCCAAAGAGATGGGCCACATTTCTCTTTTGTCCAAAGGCAAGAGCTCGCTGAGGGCGGAAAATGATGAACTATACTGTGAGCCCACGTCTCTCTTCCATGTTTCTAATGACTCAATCATCCAGTNAAGGACACTTTTCAAAGACACAATGTCCATACAACCTGCTGTGTGCAAGCTGCAGACAGCTTTGGGACTTCCATATTAAAAAACAGAAGACATGAGGTGGGGGTGGAGTTCCACGAAGAGCTGGGCGGGGAAACTGGAGCTATGATCTAAATACATTGTATCTGTGTATGAAATTACCAAAGGATATGTATTTTTTAAATGAACTGAGAACACATTATCCATAAGAAGTTAGTATTAATACTGGCCAGCAGAGGGCAGAGCCAACCGAGTCTGGGACCTCGCCCTGNGCCCACAGCTATTAGGGTAAGCAGCTTATTTTCCTGTCCTAAGAAGCCCCAGATCCTCTAACCCCGATTAGGCGGACGCTGGTTCTTAGCACTAAGTGCCTAGATAATCGCAGACAACAGACAGCTCTGGCCACTAAGCACTGGACTGTCTACTGACTGTCTGCTGTTCCTTCACATCTGAGGTGACTGCAAGAGCCACTAAAGGAGAAAGCTCTGTGACAATGACATGCATCTGGAGCCCCTGCGATCCCGTGAGACACTGACATGAAATGAGGGAGGAGGCAGCTGCAGTTACCTTGGCAACCTCATACCGCAACCAGGAGAGGCAGAGCTGAGACTTCTGCTTGCCTGAGAACAAAGGCAGCACAAGGTGGAAGANGTTGCGGACAAACTCCTCGCCCTCTCGNCTGTGACCTTTGGTCCAGCGAGGAGAGCCCAACTGCTCCATGTAGCCAACACAGCTAATGCCCAAAAATGAAGGGTTGAAGTAAGTCAAGGGCTTTTCATCAGAAAGTTCANTATCAAAGACGCTGCTCTCGTCCATGGCCAGGTAAAGGCAGGAGGCTGGAGGAAGGAAGCCGGAAGGCACGCCCAAGAACTGCAGAAAGGCCTCAATGAGCTGGAACTGAAGACCCGGGCTGGAAAGTCTGATCAGAGACTGTCCAATATCATCAAACAGCACCTGCAAGCAAGACAAGATACAGCCAATGAGACACAGGAGCNGTCACAGGTTGCACGGCTCTTTATACAGATGGTACTAATCCAAAGTCATTANTCAAAGTAAAGTTTAAACAGACAGCAGCAAGGTGTTCTACAAAACACAAAAAAATCAAGAGGCTCCCCAGGCAGCGTGAGCTGCTGGAGAGAACAGCAAGCTGCAGTTTGAACCCCAGGCAGCACCAGCAGCTGGAGGAGATCGAGCTGCAGCCTGGGGGTGCCATGAGAACCTGCGCACACCAGGGAGCTCCGGGAAGGAGGGAAGGCCCAATAGGCTGAAGCCAACAGCTTCCAAAGCAACCTGCTGGACTCACAGAAAATCTAGACCCATGTTCACTTTAGAAGCAAACAACTTTGCAGCTACGCTGGCAGATAACAATTACAGAGACCTTTGACTTTCGGGTGGGAGACTTACTATTTGTAGTTTCTTTCTAGAAATTTGCTTCAGAAAATGAAAACTGCTCAAAGACANATAAACANGTACACAGTAANAAGGAGACAGCAGAAGCAATGGACTGTGTAAAGAGTTAAGAGCCTGGTGCTAGCTGTAAGTGTTNATGGTGACTTCATACATCACTTTAACACCCACAGCCAAGGACACTACCCTGTCTCAGGCCCTTTCACACTGACTGGCTTCTTCGCCACTCGGTAGAGGAAATCAGGTACAAGCACAGTAACACTGAACTGCCCAGGATTCAACAATCTGAACCATCAACTCACCAGAAAGCTTTTCTCCCTCGGGCTTCGACAGAGAAAATGCGAAATGACAGGAAGTTGCTCAGTCTGCTCTAGAAATCACTCAACTGTGAACGCCATGAAATCCTCAAACACCAGAACAAGGACCCGCCCTTTAGTGTTAACACTCAGTAGCTCAAGCTGCAAAGGGGCCTGAGGGTTCCCAGGCTCTCTGCTTCCCGCTACAGGCCTGCTGAGGTTTCACCTCTGGAGGCTGCCTCTTCTGGTCCACTCCTACTCTCTGGGTCCTAACTCAATCCTTGCACCATCACCTCAAAGGCTGCCAGCACCGAGGCATGCATGCTTCAGCATCAGCTATCTCTTCAGCATCCACTAGCTCTCACTACCTGAGCATTAGCCAGAGGACAGCCTGTAGGCACAGGGACCAGCAGTGAGCAAGAGCAACCCACCCCTCAAGGCACCTCACTCACAGGGAGGGTCATAAGAGCCTCATCCACTGAGAAAATCTCCATCTACATATGCATCGAATCACAAGCCAAACAATGAGCTGGTATCTTGTAAAAACTGGATCAATTCCAGGCCTCAAAACAGNACTTCTTAACCAGACGTGGTGGTACACCCCTGTAATCCCAGNACTCAGGAGTCTAAAGGCAGGAAGGATCATGAAATCAAGACCAGCTTGAACTACAGACTCTCAACAGAACAGAACAATAAATAAGTAAACAAACAAAATAGCACATTTTCCTTTATTTAAAATCTCCAGAGATGCCAGCCCCTACCCAGAGCAGCAAGCACCAGATCATTTCATGACTGAAGTATTAGCACTTAACTCCTTCCCCACCCATCAAAGGAAAGCACGTGCCCTGGGGCCTGGACAGATGGCTCAGTGGTTCAAAACCATGAGATCAGAGTTCAGGTCTCTCCGATATCTACTTAACAAGACAGGAGCCTTGCACATGCCTATAACCCCAGATCCCAGCAGGGTGGAGACATATTGATCACTGGGGTTTGATNGCTTCCAGCCTAGCCTAGAAATTCAAGAACCCTGGGTTCAGGGAGAGACCCTGCCTCAAAGGAATAGGTGGAGAATAAGAGGGGAGGATACTTGATGCCCTCTTCTGGCTACTACGCACAAATGAACAGAGTGAGAAAGAGAGGGGGGGGAGGGAGAGAAGGAGGGAGGGAGAGAGGAAGTGCTTTCTGCTGTAGTGAAGGGTACATGCCTGTCTCTCGGGGTCCTCACAGTCTTCCTCCGTTTGCTTCTTGGTCTTATCTGGGCGCCAGGGCCGCCAGTGCCTCTGGTCTCGAGAACGTTCAACAGCAAGCCAAATCTGCCACCTGGGCAGAGTCTTATCTTTTATCTCCTGGTCATCCTCTTCTGGCTCCTCCTCCTCCTCATCTAGAGAAGAGGGAAACATCTAGTCCACTGAAGCAGGAACACACCCACTATCACCACAGGTCTTCTGTGCCAGTTACACTGGGCATGTGGCACACAGACAGATCAACCATGCTGCCTCCCTGGCTCAAGGACTCAGGGAGAGTCCCAGGAAAACAAGTAGATAAGCATGGAACAGTGATGTTTTCAATGCTTTCACAGAAAAAAAGAAAAAAAAAAAAAAAAAAAAAAACTGGGAATGGACTTCTAGAATATCACTGCCCAAAAGAACTTCCTGAGATGACAAAAACACTATCTGTGCTAATGTTGCCACCACCTACATGTGACTCACTGAATTCTTAATTCCATTTCATTTTAATTCACTTTAAGAACAGCTATCGAGAGGTAATTATTTTGAACTAAAGGAAGTTAATGACTGCATTGGTTAACCCATCTGATGCTTAGCCAATGGCCATATACTTTTCATTATGATTTATCACTATAGTTTGATTTAAAAACTATAAATTTAGGGTATCCAACAATGTATTTCACTTTGTTTCCTACGTATGAACATGTAGTATTAAAGAAGCCTCAGTTGCCTACAAAGCCCAATACTTTTAAGGCTTAGGAAAATGGAGTGACCACATCCAGGAAGAGTTTGGCTGCATCTTATAAAACTAACAGGCTCCCACCACAACTACAGAAAGGGGAAAACTGAGGTCCACACGCACGCACACTAACGCAAGCAAATAAGGCCTCAGCATCTGTTTTCAGAGCAGCCCTACTTACCACACCAAAAACAACAGCCTTGATGTCTTAGGGGAAGAATACACAAGCTGTGGCTTACCTATGTCACAGACTCACGCTCAGCATAACATGAACAAACCCCAGGGACTTGCGCTAAATAAAGAAAGTCACCTCTAGACATTACAGAGAAAACAAGTGATGCCATGGATATGGAGAAACTGGACGTGGGGTAAGAACCTAAAATGGTGCTAGCAGCTATAAAAGACAAGATGGCAACTCAAAGAATTAAAATGCTGTCACATGACTGGGCAATTCTACTTCTGAATGTATCCCTTAAAGAACTGGAAGTGGAGTCTGTCATGGCATACCGTGTTCACAGCAGCACCACTAGGAACCGCCAGAGACGCAGCAGCCCAAGCGGCCATCCGAGGAAGAATGGATAAGCAAAATGTGGTACACACAGGAGAGTAGTATACAAACTGAAAATAAAAGGCAATTCTGGTACATGCTATAACATAGATGACTCCCAAACACACTACAGGAAGTAGAAGCCAACTACACAGGGACACTTATGTGACTCCTCTTTCAGGAGCTTCCTGAAGTCATCAACTGCTACTTGCTGTGGAACTGTAGTTGTCAGGAGAGGAGAGGATTCGTGGGATGGGGATGATGATAACCAAGACTAGTTCAGCTGGAAAAGTGAAGAGCTCTAGAGATGGCCGCTGAGAACAGCTATGCACCGTATAAATACACTTAACACCCTGAACTGCATTTTTAAAAATGGTTACCATGGTAAATTTCCTATTTTATTTTGCAGCTAATTTTTTTTAAGTTGCATGGAAGCTGGAGAGACAGCTCAGTGGGTGAAGTTCTCACTGTGTGTGAATCACCAGCACTCAGGTTGGCAGTGTTCACCTGTAACCCCATCGATAGGGTGGGGAAAAGAGGAGGAGACAGGCGAGCCTGGGGCTGGCTGGACGGCAAGTCTAGACANAGTGGGATGCTGTAGATTCAGTGGCAAACTGTCTNTTAAAATAAGGTGAGAAGCAACAGAGGACTCCACACATGTCCATGCCTAAGCCAGCACCACCCATACACCCTACACACACCAACAATGATTCCATTTATAATATATATCAGAACAGATCCACGTGTTCAGTAGCTATGAGTAAGGACAATGTAGCTAAAAAACAGTGACACAATAAACAAAGCCCTGAAATGTTGAAATAGTTCTGTGTCATGACTGTGAAGGAGACTGCACAAAGCTAACCAAGTGATGAAACTGCCTGGGTCATAAGCACACACATACACACACAGACATACACAGAGATATATACACACACACATAAGCACACACACATACAGACATACACATAAATACACACACACACATATATACACATATACACACACATGCACCACACATGTATACACATATATACATGAACATATGTGCACACAGACACACATACATACATCTACACACATGTACACACACAGACTCACACAGGAATGCAGACTGGCAAAATCTGAGTGCACTCTGGATACAGGGGGCACAAACACTCTCTGTACCTGTTTTTCAGTTTCATGCACATCTACAAGTATTTCAGAATTAAAAATCAAAGAAAGTCCTAATAATTTAAGTGGAAAATGAGGTTCCCAATGTGTGCTGTCTTGCCTAGCTCTACCTGGCTTCTGATTAAGCACCTTCTACTCCACTGAGCCCTGCCCCATTCCTGTTACTGAAACTGTGGCTAGGAGACTGGGAACTAGTGGTCTACCTTGGAATCCTACTGGCTGACTGTGTTAGAAGTATAAACCTAAGAAGCACTTAGGTGTCAGACAGAATGACAACTATGCACGTGGTAGTTAATACTGTATTTTAAGGTTCCTAAAGAGGNAAGAATTTGTCAGTCTGAACACTGCAAGAAGACTGCCTTAAATCTACACCCAGAAGAATGGGAAGTAGGGGGCTAGCAACACTCTAGCTACTTCAAAAGCAGCCTGGAAAAGCCCTTCCTCTGGAAGACTCCAGCCCTCAGATGCTCAGAGTGCTGCATGCTGGGAATGGGAGCTGGGTGCCCCAGAAGTCCACGGGGTCTAGTTAAGTCCTGACATTATGATGCTTGTACAGTGCTCTTAAGCCGCCTCAGTTAAGCAGCTTCTACAGAGGAAACAATCATGAAGGGGAACCCTAACCCCAGAAGAGAAGGCATGCATGCTCCTAACTTCCTGGAAGCACTCACCTGGGTTGACAAGCACCCAGCCGCCACGCTCCTGCTGGTGCATCCATGCCCGCCAGCCTCGAGCTCCCTTCTCCCCAACACGGGGCTCTCCACTGTCCCAGAAGGGTTCAAAGAATTCCACCTGTTCAAGTTTAAATAACAGAAGTTAGGCCAACCACAAGCGAAACTCCCGAGTCATCAGGCCAAATAAGCGCAGGTGGCTATCTGGTAAGCACAGGATCCCTAAAACAATGTACAACCAATGTTTAGAGTCAGTCCATATGCACAGCAAAGCAGAAAAAGGAATTATTTTGACAGACAGCCTCCAAGATGGGTCCCATTACTCCACCCTTGGTATATGGTTCTCAAGTGTGTGCTGGGCTCAGTGATTTCTAAGATCAGGTTTGGAAAGGCTGGTCAAGGTTCAGACAAGGGTCTGCAGCTGAGTAGGAAAGCGTTTCTCAGTTCTGACCCTGCTGGTGCAGTCTAACCACTGCCAGCTCCTCTCACCCTTAATCCTAGCATCTAGCTCAGCACATAGTAGAACTCAATCTANGCCGTAGGCACAGATGTGTAGAGGGAGAGACCTGCGGGACAAAGCCATCTGCATTTGAAGGCTGGGCCCTGCTGTCATTTGGACATGAGATCTGCAGTGTGTGAAGCAACTGCCAGGCAGGCAGGTAGGCAGGCATCCCCAGGAACAGAACGAATGGACACTGAGCAAGAACTCACTCTGTTCCTCATCTTGTTATCCACTAGCAACAGGACTTTAAGGCAGCCCAAAATCTACTCTACTGAAAACTTTCTCAAGGAACCTTGGGGGGACAAGCAAGTTTCTGGGGAGCACATCATAGGCTGACAGTTGCAGGACATGCCTTGAGGGGAACAATCCCTACGAGGGTCACAGGGCACTGTGAGTATGCTGACACCAGTCTTGGATAGCAAATGAGTGTCAGTCACCCTCAGGAAATGGGCTGGAACGACTACAGACTGGCTTTTGAAACAGTGATATTAAACAAAACAAACAAAAACTCAATGCCTACCAAGTAAAAAGACCGGGGTTCAATTCCCAGTACTGCCAGAAATAAATAAACCGTGTACTGAAGCAAAGGCTGATTTTCTAAGAGTATATGTGTTTATAACAACCTTGTTTATTCCACCAAAACAGACCAGTGTCACAGCCTCCACCTGTTTTGTCTCACGATACTACATTTATGGTGATGGCATCTCCCAGCTAGAGAGGAAATNTGCAACCCTGCTGACTAGGCAGCTCTAGCTGAGCTGCACAAAGATGCTTAGGGAACTGTGCTGCTGAGATTGAACATCTCCAGGCATGGCTGGGGACTCGAACACAGCAGAGCAGGGGTCCTTGAAACACTGCCATCATGAGCAGTGTTATTCCACCAGAAACCGTTCTCATCCCAGATCAAGAGCCTCAGCAGAGGTGAGGACAGGAGGATTCAGATCCTCACCATAGCACCCAGGGCCACTTCTGAAGCACAGCACAGAATTAAAACATCACAGCACAGTTTTAAATTGCTTTATATGAAAGCTAATTAAAAATTAGTTGCACCAGTATTAACAAGTGTAATTCTTTAACCCAACTTTGTCTAAAGGTAGCATCAAGATAAAAATGGTCTTCATTGGCAGTTCACATGAGACCTTCTCAAAAAGTCTTCCCAGCCAGATGTTCTCTCCACCTACCCCCAGCCCCTTTCCCAAAGCAGAGAACTGAGCTTTCTTCAGTGGACAGAGAGAAGTGGTTCTTTTTCATAGCCACATAGCTCTCACGCTGTGTTACATTCCCACATGGAGTGAACACTGGAAATGTCTCGTCACCTAAAGATGAACCCCTTCATGATGAGGACTGCTGACCAAATGCCCATGTGGAACTTCGTTTACAGTTCAAGTAGAGATNCTAGGCAATGAAGAGGTAGCAANACAACCCAGACAAGCCAGAGAAAGTGACATGCAGCTCACAGATACGCAGCCTAACTGTGGAGACAAGGCTGCATTTAAACAGGGGTGGGAAGGAAGGAAGGAAGCGAGCCTCACAGTGGACTTTGAGTCTGGGAGGAAGAGGTCCCCATTTATCCAGCCAGCACATCCCACTGCTGTCATGGAGGGATTCTCCTTGGTCACTGCAGTGTTTCTGGGACACAGACTGTGCCCTACCTGTACTTTGGTAGGCAGCTCTTTCACACTGTCAGGCTTGAAGAAGGTGAAGTCAACCATGGCCTGGAACAAAGAGATGACCTTCTCTGAGTGGCCAGCCTGCCGCAGAAAGTGACACTGCTGAAGAAAGAGGGCTGCGAACAGGAGCAAAAGGGAGAGGTCTTGTTGATAAGACAGAGGGAGACAATGTCATTTCTCCAAATGCAGCTCAACACCGAGAAGTTGCTGTTGTCTTCAGTGTCCTGGTTTCAAAGGACTAACAGGCTGAAGGGACAGCACAACAGTTAAGAGCACTTGCTGCTCTTCCAGAAGACCTGAGTTCAGTTCCCAGCACCCAAGTTAGATGACTTACACAACCACCTAGAAGTGGACTTCCAGGGGATCTAGCACCCCATGCTGGTTCCCTCAGGCACCTGTGCACATGTGGATGCACACACACAGACACATATACATAAGTAAAAATGAACCTGAAAGTTGTATTTTTTTATTTTTTGGTTTTTGAGACAGAGTTTCTCTATGTAAACCTTGCTATCCTCAAACTCACTCCACAGACAGGCTGGCCCAAACTCAAGAGATCCTCCTGCCTCTGCCTCCCATATGCCCAGCTTAAAATTTTTTTAGATAAACAAAGAAAGGACTAATAACAGTACTATAATCAAAGTGTAGTTTTTCTATTTTTTGTACAAAACTACACAAAACACAAATATTAACAATAAAACCACATGTGTGTGTATATATATATATTTTTTTTTAAATAAGCTAAAAGGTAGGCCTGAATGTTAGCTCTCCAATAGTCAAAGCTCACTGTTACAAGAGAAATGGTAGGAAAGGGATGGCATCTACTTGTCAGAAGGCAAAGAGCTGAACTCCGTCCATCACTAGATGGCATCATTCACCATATGTCCAGCCAAGAGTGAACAGACTACAGTCCACATCTGAAACGTTCAACTCATCTAAATGGTGGTGTAATTCCATTTACTAAGTAGCATTAAGCTATGTAAGCATATCATGAATAATATCAAATGAGACACTTTTCAAAGGAAAATTCCATGTCACTTTTTAGTCTCAGTGTTAGGGATTAAACCTAGGGANGGCNCCATGGATGCATGGAATTGTACCTTCTAGCCCCAAATACCAGACTCTCTGTCAGTGTGGGAAATGCTTATTATTTTTAGAGCAATCAATACAGCTGTGTCGCTAGATGTTAATGATAATTAATTCTTTTTTAAAATATAATTNATTTTTCTTTCATGCACATTGCATATATGTCTGTGTGAGGGTGTCAGATCACCTGAAACTAGAGTTACAGGCAGTTATGAGCTTGCCATGTGGGTGCTGGGAATTGAACTCGGGTCCTCTGGAAGAGCAGTAAGTGCTCTTATCTGATGAGCCATCTCTCCAGCCCCCTAAGTAATTCTTAGTAACAACGGTTTCAATGAAATAAATGCTCGTCATATGCAGGTACATCATACGTTATCTCACTTCATGGTCACAATGGTCTTGGAAAGCAAGCGTTAGCCTACTGTTCCCGATAAGGAACAAGCTTGTCAAACAGGTTCAGAAATGTGCACACTGTCCAGATCAGAATCTGTACACTGTCACAATAAAGGATAAATCCAGAAACCAAGCTGAAGAGTAAAGTTCCACCTACTACATAAGATGCTGCCTGCTGTATCTCACGACTGCCAAGATCATTGAAGGACACATCAAAAACATTAACATTTAATTCCAGTCACTTACTTGTATGCAGTAAGTACTCATGTACCTCACTGCCAGACACCCTATAACTGGGGGTCTCAACAGGGCAGACCACTGGCAGCCAAAGCAATTAAGACTGGAATAAGTTTANATGGTGAATAAGTAAAAAAGTCATCTTTTTCTAACTCTGCTAGTTCTAACATGCTACCCACTCACCCTGTGAGCCGACGGACATCCCTACCCACCCACCCTGTGAGCTGGATGGGCTCTAGCACCCAACCTACCCACTCTGTTATAATTAGCCAGAGTGGTAACGCTTGAAATAAAAAATCTGCTCTGACAATTTAGACCTTTCTAAAATAAGCATAAAGCCAAACAAAAACAAAACCCTCCCACACAACCACTTCAGTTTATCTCCTTACCAAACATGGCCTCCTCCGTGCCTGGCAGCACAGGATGAGATAAGATGCTACCATCCTTAACAGCAGACAAGGTACTCAAGCACTTGCCGTACAGACTGTGGAGTTTGGACACAGAAAAGGTGCCAAACTGACTCTGGCAAAAGGAGAGGTAGCGCTGCCACAGGCCCGTGTTGTTGGGGTGCAGAAAGAGGAGCTTCTGCCACTCCTTGGCCAGCGCACTGGGCTCCCAGAACTCCGCGCACAGCTGCAGCTTGGCAAGCTTCAGGTCCACACTGCTCGGGTTGCTCTCAATGGCCCGCTCCAGCACGGCCAGCTTCTTCTCCAGGAGGAGCTTCAGGGACTTCCTGTGCTTCTCCTGCTCTCCTTCCTCAAGGGCATACAGGCCNGGGCTCCTCATGACCTCGTCCTCAACAACAAGAACAACAGCTTACTAATGCAAACTACACACATGTGCTCCTCAGTGTGACAGTGGTTGGCTTCCATGACTCCCAGCGGGCTTCCAGCTCTCAAACTGAGCCTCTATAAGATTTTGTTGATAAACCTTCTACTTACGACAATTCCTTTTGGTAAACACACAGTTCCTTGGGTGCCTGTGACACCTGGTGTATTCTACCTTTATGTCTCCAGACAGAACTGTCTGCCCTTGTCATTCTGGGTTTTAAGAGTCATTTATTACTATTTATTTGTGCATGTGCCTGTGTCTATCTGTTGACCAGAAGAGGGCACCAGCTGTCCTCCTCCATCACACTGCCTTATTCCTGAGGCAGGATCTCTCCAGCAAACTTCTCTGCAGACAGACAGACAGACAGACAGACGGACGGACAGACACACACACACACACACTCTCATCAGAAATGAGTCACAGGTATACACAGATGTCTTGCTTGTTATATGGGTACTTAGATCTGAATTCTGGTCCTCACGATTATGCAGCAAGTGCTCTTAACCCCTGAGCTACTATGTTGTTCTCAACATGGATTTATACATCAATAACTAGCACAGTACACTGAACAGGGCAGAACCAATCTCACCAATAAAACAGCCATAATCTACTAACTACTCAAAAACAAAACNTTTGACAAAGACACAGCTGTGAGTGCTAGGACGGGAGCACTGGCCTCTAGGGATGTGACCCTGAGCAGCCCTGTCCTTTCTGTCTGTGCCCTCGCTTGTGTGCTCTGTACTTCAGGGATGCCTTGTCCTCAGCCTGAATGCCACTTCTCTCAAAACTGCATTCCTGGACTGAGATCCCAACCAGTGATACAGTGCTTATCTAGCATGTGAGGCCCTGGGTTCCAACCCAGCATCAACCCTACTACAGTCACTCACCCCTACATTCGTCCCCAACCCCTCCAACCAGACCCTCACACTCCAACCCCTACTAAAAAAAAGAAACATTCTATTCAAGTTTAACTCCATTCCCAAACAACCACACAACATTCCTACTGTATGTATGTATTATGTATGTATTCCATGTATGTATGTATGTATGTATGTATTATGTATGTATGTATTATGTATGTATGTATTATGTATTCCATGTATGTATGTATGTATTCCATGTATGTATGTATGTATGTATGTATTATGTATGTATG
>LZPO01027366.1:1179380-1191679 GCA_001675575.1 Neotoma lepida
TCCCTAGGAAGTGGAAACAGGAAGCTGGCTAGGGCTTGCTGAACTATGGGCTAGCTACAGGTTCAGTGAGAGGCACTGCCTCAAAAAACAAAACCAAACCAGTGGAGAGNGATAGAGAAGACACANTATCCTTTACTGGCCTTTATACATGTATATAAGTGTGTGTGCACATACACCACATATAGACACAGACGTGAAGAAAATTTAAAAACACCTTTCAATTATATCCTGATGGAAACCACTGAAGAGCTGAGGACAGGGCTGAAGAGATGGCTCAGCGGTTGACAGTGCTGACTGCTCTTCCAGAGGACCCAGGTTTAATTTTCCAGAGCCACATAACTTCAGTTCCAGGAGATCCAACACCCTCACAGACATACATGAAGGCAAGACACCAATGCACATAAAATAAAAATAAATAAATTTTAAAAAAGAAGAAGAACTGGGAATATAGCTCAGTTGTAGAGAACTTGCTTAGCATGTGTGAGGCTGTAGGTTCAATTACCAGCATTCAAAAAAAACCCCTAGAAACTCACCTCTAGGCTTTTTGTCCACAGCATCCCATCAANATCCAGACCACATTGCTCAGCTGTGATTCAAACCCAGAGGCGGATTTTAAAACAAGAAGAGCCCTCAACAACCATCCTGCCTCTTATTTTGATAAAGATGAAACAGACTCAGAAGACCCAAGACCTGGGCCAAAGATTGGGATACTTAGCAAACACAAGCTAGTTTTTCTGGAGATACAAGCAGAGTCCTTCAGGAGCCCTGAACACCTGGGGGGTTTCACTATTACTGGAAAGATATTACCAGTATGTAATATTCTGAATTTTTCCCCTCTACTATAAATTGAGTTTTCTGTCCTTGCAAATCCTTTTCCATCCATTTCCTTTGAAAATGGTAACCTTGGAGGCCCGATACCGCTACCCAGCTGCGTGCTT
Organism: Neotoma lepida; assembly: GCA_001675575.1. Taxonomy (NCBI): domain Eukaryota; kingdom Metazoa; phylum Chordata; class Mammalia; order Rodentia; family Cricetidae; genus Neotoma; species Neotoma lepida. The sequence goes on from LZPO01027366.1 coordinate 1,180,319, forward strand.
GGGATGCTTGCCCATTAGCCTCCTTTGTAAAGTTTAATGAACACCGAGGAAGAATGGGAAGAAAAGGTCAGAACTTCAGTGTCCTGTGACAGAACCAGTGACAAGACCTTGGATGGGAAAGCTACCCAGAGAGCCCAGCAGAGGAGAGACTCTGCCCTGTAGAGGCTAAGCTCTGGCTNGCTTCCACCAATTAAAACCCCCTCGCCCTTTCCACACTTCCACACTGGTTGAGACAGATGGCCCAATTTGCCAGCAACCAAGGCAGAGACCACGGGCTGAGCCGACTCATTCACAACAGTAATGCCTCCCAGAGAAGACTCCTCTTTCGTTTAGATGCTGGAGCGATTATTTGCGGCTGACAGCTGTAATTACTTTCTACTGCAGGTGGGTGGCGGTTCCAAAAGCTAAGCTCACAGGACCACTGATTNCTAAAGGGCTTTGAAACAAGTAATTTTCAGGCAGTCGGCACAGCGTGTTTAATAAACTTTCCACGCAGGTCAATTGCTTTCTCTGTGGTGAAGAGCCACACACAGGCTGTGTGGATTCCTGCATGGGGACACACTGGGCCCGCAAGGTTGTTTTTCTTCAGCGTTCCTTTGTTTGAGAACAGGACCTGAGAAAATCATGTTTGCAGGTATTTCATGGGCTTGCACATAATTTGTTATGGTTTGAATATGAAGTGTCCTCCATGGTTCACGGTTGAATGTTTGGTCCCCAGATGGAGATGTTATTTTGGGAGGTTCTGGAAACTTTAGATGGGGCTTAGCTTGAGGAAGTAGGTCACTAGGAGTGTGTCCTTGGGGCTGTATGTTATCCCAGACCCCTTTTCTCCTGATCACCATGAAAAGTCATTCCTGCTGTCACCGTGTTCTGCTTCCACCACAGGCCTTGAATCAACAGAGCCAAAGACTGAAAGCCCTGAGGTCATGAGCCAAGACAAATGCATTCTCCTTTAAGTTATTTAGACTAAGGATTTGATCACAGCAACAAAACATCTAACCCTGCATTAGCAACCTTTCTAGTTACTGTAACAAAAATACCAAGGAAAGACAACTACAAGAAGGAAGGGTTTTGGCTCCTACTTTGAGGGTACAGTGCACATGATGGGAAAGTCTGGCAACCTGGGTGGCCCTAGCTGTGGTACGGGAGCACGATGTAGCTGGTCACATTGCATATGCAGTCAGACAGCAGACGTGAATGCTGGTGTTCTGTTCTCTCCATATTTACTCTTTTGATTTAGCTTGGGACCCCATCTGTGGAATAAACCACTCATATGCAGGGTTAGTCTTCCAACCTTGGTTAAAGGTCTTTGGAGACACTATCTTGGACACAGCTGGGGGTGTGTCTCCTAGGTGATACAAATCCAGGCCAATTGACAATGAAGATTCACCATTTCTGCAGAGAAGTTAAGGAAAGATTTCAACCCAGTGGGTCTTTCAGTCAGAGTTTCTAACCAGATTACTACTACTGTAGTAAAAATAATAAATAAATAATAATCTACTACTGTAGATGATTTTGCAGCAAGTTTCTCCAGTTAGGATTTCAAAAGTACAGGAAGTAACTACAAGAGATGACAAATGGGGTCACATGAAACTATAAAGCTCCTGTATAGTGAAGGAAACAAGTACAATGAAGGGACAGCCTACAGAATGGAAGAAAATATTCACCAACTACAAACCTGGTGGGGAATTAACATCTAGAATCTATAAAGAACTCCAAAAATTAAACACCAAACCCAAATCACTCACTCAATAAATGTGCTAATGAATAAAACAGAGAGTTCTCAAAAGAAGAAATACAAATGACCAATACATATTTTTAAAAATGTTCAACGTACTTAGTTAACAGGGAAATGCAAATTCAAACTTCAGCAAGAGTCTACCCTATGCTAGTAAGAATGGCCAGCATCAAGAAAACAAGTGACAAGCCTGGAGAGATGGCTCAGTCAGTGGTTAAGAACACTTGCTGCTCTTACAGAGGACCCAGGCTCAATTCCCTGCACCCACATGGTGGCCCATCAAAGTCTGTAACTCCAGTTTCAGGGGACATGCTTTTCTGGCCTCCACAGCCACCNGGCATGCATGTAGTGCACAGACACATAGGCAGGCAAAACACTCATACACATAAAACAAGATAGGTATATCTAAAAAAATTTTTTTAAAGAAAATAAGGCTCAATTGGTGAAGTGCTTGTCATACAAACATGACGACCTGAGTTCAAATCCCAGCACCCACTAAAAACAAACACAAACAAGGATAGGCGCTATGGTGGGNACTTATNATCCCAGCATGGGAATAGAGAATTNAATTTGTGGTACTAGAGCCTTTATGTGGTAAAAGAGAAAGTAAAGTAAACTTTCAAATGAAATAGATGGTCTTACAATCAAACAGACAGCTACAGCTTTGTATTTTGACATGGAAACTGCACCACTGTAGCCTTTCCCAAAGCTCAGCTTCAGCTGTCTCAAACCCTACCCTTCTCCGAGCAACTTGAACCTCATGGAGCTCTGTTTGTGAAGTATCTTTCCTACAGCAACTTCCCTTTGGGAACAAGTATCATTCCCATATCTTGGCACTTGGTTTGGTCGTTTGGTTTTATGATTGAATAGTTTAAGAGCAAAAGACATTGGATGGGTATTAACACTTAATCAGCTAATGTTAAATGCCTGATGGAAAGACATTTGAAGAAGTAGGATCCACTGGGTTCCAGAGATCCATAGTCTATGGATTATTAAACACAGCCACAGAATAAATGGGAGAAAAAAAATTAAAGAACAAAACCAAATGTGCGCCAAGCAGTGGTGGCGCACGCCTTTTAATCCCAGCACTTGAGAAGCAGAGGCAGGTGGATCTCTGTGAGTTTGAGGCCAGCTTGATCTACAAAGTGAGTTCCGGGACAGCCCAGGGCTACACGGAGAAACCCTGTCTCGAAAAACAAACAAACAAACAAACAAACAAACAAACACACCAAATGTGCATGACAGCAATTTTGAAACATGATCTAAGCAACTGGAAATAAACTCCCAAAACTTCTCAAGTATGTGCTAAGTAAACTAGCAGAACCGGCACACAAAAGAATACTTTTAACTTTGGCTGGAAGTTTAAAGCATTTAAAGTATTCATAAAACTCTCACATGTGTAGCCAAAAGAAATGGGAAAATATAGAGGTCACTGTCTTCTGATGGGATGAAATGTTAAGACTTTACACAGCTTCCTGAAAACAAATGAAGTGATCGGGTCAATCAGAGAGGGGCGGGTTTTCTAGAGGAAGGGAATCTACTCATTAAATCATGAAATGGTAAGAAAAAGTGTGAGCCTTCCAGGAGAGAGCAGGAATGAAGTTATCTCAGCCAGGATCTCCAGGTAGGAAAAATAATAATTAATTAATTAAAAAGGGAGCGATGGGGTGAGGTGAGCCCAGAGAAGCTCAAATGTTTCAACAGAACTCCCCTAGTTCACAGTTCTCTATGACTGACATCCCCTGCTGAGGTCTGGTGCAGACATAACCTTAGATCCACACCAATGAAAATGAGTTATAGCAAGTGTTCACATTACCAGCCAGTCCAAACGCTACCTTCTACTGCGCTGTAATTCCATTCCAACTCAAAGGGGATTGAAAACCTCCATGAATAATGAAAGGTATTGAAAGCCAGTGGGGACTGAATGTGGTCTAGTAAACGAACATCCCAGAGTCAGCAATCTTAAAGAGAATGACCCTATTTGTCATGGGATGAAATGTCAGAGTGTCCATCAACATCAATCCTTTGCAAGGGGGTTGGAAGACTGGACTTGTAGCTCTGTGGTAGAGTGCTTACCTAGCATGTCTGAGGTCCTAGATATGATCCCGGGCACTGGGAGGAGGGAGATTAAAAACAATCTTTCATATACTCTAGTGTCTCAGATTATCTGAGTGGGAAAGAGACAAAATAATTATATTTAAGTCTGGTTTGGTACCAAAGTATAATTGAGACAAGTTCCAAAAGTCATATGGGGAATCACAATGGTTTGTCCTTGACGCTTTATTACAGTTTTTAAAATTACATTTATTTATTTAGTGTGTGGGTTGGGGGTGGGTATGTACCCAATGGCATGCCTGTGGTCAGAGGACAACTTGTGAGTCAGTTCCCTCNGTGAGTCTTAGGGACTGAACTCAGGTTGTCTGGCTTGGTAGCAAAACCCTTTACTGGCTGTGCCATTTTGCCAGCTCTCAAGTTTTGAAAGAGCTGAAAACACAAATGTTTCCTATGGCCCAATTCCATCCATGTTCGTGATGAATAAAAGTCCTGTGTTTTGCGTCATCCAGATGGCAAAAGAGGAACATTCAGGTATATCGGTAGGGGATGATAGAAAATTCTAGAGTAGAGCTGCAGGCTGCCTGTGTTCCATCATTTTTCAACTATATAAAAAGAACAAAGTAGACTGTTAAAACCCACAATCGCAGCTGAGTGACTGATGACAGCTTTGAAGAACTGTATGAGCCAGCACTTCCACACAATTACTTCAAAGCACTTTCTGGTGGTGGTTGAAATATTTCAGAAGCCAAGGGGAACTACCTACCTATAGCCATTTAGAACTATAGTTCTATAGTTCTATATGTCTATATATATGTCTATATAACTATAGACATTTCATTAATAGATAATTATTAGGATCAATGAACAAAGTTGAGGGTATGTGTCTGTTGGGGATAGGGGTTCTTTTTACTCCTTTTCCAGGGATTTTTAAATTAATAATTATAAGGACTTGGGGCTAGAAAGATGGCTCAATGGTTAAGAACACTTCCTGAGTGTATCTAAAACCCTGGGTTCATCTCAGCATACTGCCACAAAAAGAGTTACTGAAGAGAATAAAATTCAAAATACTGTATAAACTTCTTTGGAAAGAAGTGTCATCTTAGTGAGCAGGTGTCCTCTTGTGTAAAAATTACCTCCTAACACTAGCAGATACTCTAGCCTATTTCAATAACACCATTCAGGATTCATAGACTGCAGGCCTAGACTGGACAGTGAGNTTTGACAGTAACAGACTGGTTGTCTTCACACGGATCCTAGGAGAGTCTCCCAGGTCTGTGGATAGCGGTAATTTTTGGAGGCATCTGTCAGGCTATATTTGTATACCATGAAACTGTTACTTAGCCAATGCAACCTCTTCACAATGATCGCACTCACACAAAAACAAAAACAAACAACAGTCATAGCAAGAGAAAGTTGAGATTACCTATTTGATTCTTTCTCCTTGCAAGGAAACCAGGGCCCAAATTTCAGTACCCTGCCCAAAGTCACAGGCAAAAGGAACAGTAGAGAAAAGGTGCAGAATTATGGCTTCCTCCTCCCAGTCGACATCAGTCCCAACACCCACAGTATTTGTCCAACTCCTCATGGTGGCATCACAGCCCAGCTACTGCTCTGTTCTACCTCACCGCTGGGGAGCCCACCTTTTTGTTCTCGCCATTGGCTTTTAATTATCAGAGGGCCACACCTGAGTCAGTTCAGTTCCTCCGTCTGGGCTGCAGGTGAGGAATCCCACAACTCTCTAGATAAATTAGCTCACGTACTTCTCAGACCAGGCTGTAGGATTTTAAAGCAGGCACTAGAAGCCACAGGAAGAATAAGTACCTTATTTGGGGGAGTGGGGTGGCTGGGGGATCTTTCTAATTAGAAGAAAGATACACGTGAACGAATTTTAAACACGAAATACACGAGCGTCAAAAACCTGCCTAGTGTATGAGGACTGGATCAAGCCACTCCCACGGGCCTGCAGTCAGCTCAGTCACTTGGTGCAAGCTCAGAGAGGACCTGGTTAAAAGGCTCCCACTATCTTCTGTGACCTACACAATAAGGTCATGTTACAACTGTATCCTGGGGGGGAAAACATGCTGCTATCAAAATACTACACAGATGGTCCTAAGATACATTTAGCTTCCACATATGACACTCGGTACATTATAAAATAATGTGAGTCGAGTATCAACTATTATATCTGATGAATATGGAACAGAAAGTGCAGCTAGCCAGAANTGTGGGAAAATCAAGCACAGTGGACAGAATTAGTAAAATAAATCCAAGGTGCTAGTTTTAGAAGCTCATAGGACTTTTGTTGTTGTTGTTGTATTAAGGATTATGCAGAGGAGAAAAGTCCAGAGATCTTGGAGGCTTGAGAGCTAAAGGACTGTTTATCAAACCTCGATCTCTTTTGTCTTCTATAAAGAAGAGACTGAGTTAATATGTGATGGGGCCAGAGAGGATAAATGTAGAATTCTAAGTTGTTTCCTTCCTTGTTCTACCATCCTATTGGACATAGTTTTTTGTTTGTTTGTTTGTTTTTGTTCTTTTTTTTTTTAGACAGGGTCTCTCCACACAGCCCTAGCTGTCCTGGAACTCCACTGTATAGACCTCAAATTCATAGAGATCTGCCTGCCTCTGCCTCCAGAGGGCTAGGATTAAAGGCATGCACCACCACTGCCCAGCTGAGAACTGGGATCTTAACCCTGGTCCTCATGATTGCATATCAAATGCACTTAACTCCTGAGCCATCACTCCAGGGTGTTGCTGTGTAGCCCAGGCTGGCCTCAAACTCATGACAAGCCTCCTGTCTCAGCCTCAGAGTACTTGATTGCAAGCAAATGCCAACACAACTGGCTGGCTATATACTTTAATTTTTTTTTTTACATTTGTGAATTTGGTGTGTGTGTGTGTGTGTGTGTGTGTGTGTTACATGTGTGGAGGTCAGAGAACAATTTGTGGGAGTCAGTTATTTCATCCCACTATGGGTTCTGGGGGTGGAACTCAGGCTATTTAAGGCTTGTACAAGTGCTTTACACCCATTGAGCTATCTCTCTGGCCCTCCATCGAAAATTATTTTATACAGAAAAAAAATTCTCAAATGACCACTTTTGTTCTTTCTATGTTCCCTTTAATGTGCACATTTCACACAAATTCATGANTGCATTTACACAGGTGGACCTGGAGGGCCATGTTCTTCTTCATCAGCCTTTCTGCAAGAAAATTCAGCACAGGCTGATGTGAGTTAGGACCAGCTGCACAAGGGAAGAGATCCTCAGAAACCCACTGGTAAACAGCTCTGCAAAGAACTCACTGCTCCTTCTCTTCAATAAAAATATTTCTCAAAATCGTAAGCAAACATTGAAACATCAGTAGCACTAAGTTCATGCAAAACTATTTTATGAAAAATCTCAAGTGCTTTATTTCTTAACAGAATTCACAAATAGTTCATGAATTTTGAAACAAATGAGAGACTGGAATTTAGGACTTTTAAGACCAAGTTCACTAATCCAGCTACTCCTCTCATGAACATCTTTGAGTTACAGTTAACTCACAGGCCAACTACTTACAGACATTAGAATATGCTCTAATTCCAGGTCTGTTGCCATGGGAGAACCGAGGCAAGTTACTTGTCCTNGCTAAACCTCAACTTCCTTATTTGTGAAAAGGAGCAGGCTGAGTTTAGTGAGCACTGAGAGTGGAAGTAAGGAAACCGCACAGAAGCTGGACATGGTGGTGCACGCTTTTAATCCCAGTATGCACTTGGGAGGCAGAGGCAGGTGGAGCTCTTGTGAGTTCGAGGCCAGCTTGGTCTATATAGTGGGTTCCAGGNCTATGTAGAAAGACCTTGTCTTGAAAGAAAGAGGAGGNGGGGGAGGGAGGAACTGCAGCGTACCACGGGACATGCTCCACATCTGCTGTTTTTCCTATCTTTACTACTTCATTCATCTCCTTACCTGAAACACCTTTGGTTTTGTTAATCGATTCTCAAACTCTTCGATGGATTCTAGGCGTGCAGGAAGGACTGTCTTCTCACACTTGAGTGTACCTACCTACCCTAACAACTCTAGCAGCAGACTCGTCTTTCCTGATGGGCCTTTATTACAAACTAAACTTCTTCCCTGACCCTGCTCTTTTCAGCTTCTTTGCCTACATCCCCAGTGTTCCCTCCCTGTAGAACACCTTCCCTGGGGACATCCATGCAGGCTATTGACCCTCAAAACCAGCCCAGGTGCCACAAGACGGATTCTTCTTCTAGACACCTGACATAGTGGCTTATCATCTCCTACCTTGCAAAAATGAATCACTTTTCTTTCGGCTCGGAAGAGTCCCTTAAAAACCAAGGTCCAGGTTTGTTATGCTTTCCATCATCTTATCTTGATCTCCAGTCCAGAGGCGAATTCATGATAGGTATATCACAAATATTTACTGAATGAGTAATCAGAGACCCATAATAGAAGGAGAACGTGGTAGCGGGCAAGAGTAATGTAAGTGCCAGGGGAGCCCAGGGGGGGCAAGTATTTATGTGAGCTGACCTCATATTTGAATTTAAGGATTTAGAACTTTGAGCAAAAGATGATGGTAATAAAAAGTTCAGACCAAGGGAGCAACATGAATGAAGGATTGAAGAGAAGAAGCATAAAGATCTTTTAAAAGCAATTTATTCAGCTGAAATTTGAGAGATGCAAAGGGTAAGTTTTAGGGCTGAAAAGGGCCAGATTATGAGGGACCCTGAAGGAATTCCTAAAGAACCTTGGGCTTAGTGAGAAACTCAGGTGGTGTTTGCGCAGGTCAATGATCCAGTTAGACGTGATTGACTGAGCTGGGCTGAGGACAGAGGATAGAATCAGGGATGGGAAAATTCCAGAANGTGATTGTGTATCCAAGCAAAATTCATGCTGGGACTTATACCACAAAGAGACGAGGGAAGTGATTACTCAGGGCTGCCCTGGTGAGTGGGTTCAACGTCCTTATAAAAGAGGCGTCAGAGCTGCTTGGATCTGTCACCTCTTCTGCCATGTGAGGCACAGCATCTGTGTCCTTCTGCCCTTCCACCTCCCACCGTGTGAGGAGGAAACAAGAAGGCGCCATCTTAGAAGCTGAGGCTGAGCCTTCATCAGAGAGTCTGATGGTGCCTTAATCTTGCCACAGAACTGTGAGAAATAATGTCTGCTCTTTCTAAAAATCACCCGTTGGTGGCAATCTGCTGTAGACAGAGCAAACTACAACAAACCAGTAAAGACCTGTAATAGGGACAACAGTGATGGGTTGTTGAACTATATAGGATGCAGAGGTGAGAAAACACAGAACGGGACAAAACGCAGAGAGAACTGCAGCGGAGAAATGGAGGGGGACTAGTCTTCAGCCTGGACTCCATGGAGAGAATTCNGAGGGTCCATGAACTAGGACAGAAAAATGCACTTCGCCTTCAACGGAACTCTAAATGCAGCCTGCGTGAATTACGACTCAGCAGCAAACCCCACTAGCATCAGGCTTTATCAGGCCAGCATAAGAAAGCAGTATCCTGGAGTGACTAAAAGAAGTTGGCCATGTAGCTCATACCTGTAATCCTAGCCACTCAGAAAAATTTCAAATTTCAGGCCAGCCTTGGCTAGACAAGACCTGATCCTAAATAGACTGAAAATTTAGTAACACCTTTAACAAAAATAGTATTTAACAAGAAAAACATTTTAAGATCTTAGCCTGGCAGTGGTGGTGCTCACTTTTAATCCTGGCACCCAGGAGACAGAGGCAGGNGGATCTCTAAGTGAGGTCAGCCTGGTCTACCGAGTGACCTGTCTCAAAGTTAAAAAACAAACAAACAGAAAAGCAAAACAAAACAAAACAAAACAAAAAAACCAACTTAAAGCCCAATACTATGTTCCAGGACTAAGAAGTAAAAGCAGTAAAGATAGACAAGGTTATTGGGTTGACTTTGGAAGTTCGTTCATTTCTTGTGCCCACCGAACTCCAGCTGCAAGGAACCAAAACACCACCAAGTACTCTGTCTTTGTTTTCCATTCTGTTTATTCTCCCATCTAAGGCACTGGAAACAGTTCAAAGGGCATCAGTTGTCTGGTTTTCCTAGGACCGAGGGCTTTCTCAGACACANCCAGTGTTGAAACTGGAGTTTGAAAGACATTGTAATAAAGCTTACTGCTTTATGAGCCCATCAAATCAGACTCTGTATAAGNCTATATTAAATGTACTTACATTAAGGAAAATAGCCGGGCAGTGGTGGCGCACGCCTTTAATCTCAGCACTTGGGAGGCAGAGGCAGGNGGACCTTTGTGAGTTCGAGGCCAGCCTGGTCTACAAAGCGAGTTCCAGGACAGCCAATACTACACAGAGTAAACCCTGTCTCAAAAAAAGGAGAAACAAATAATGTTGGGGCTGGAGAGATGGCTCATGGGTTAAGAGCACTTACTCTTAACTGATCTACTTCCACAGGACCCAGTTCNATTCCTAGCACCCACATAGCAGCTCACAACTGTCTGCAAGTTCAGATCCAGGAGCTCTAGGGTCTCCTTCCGGCCTCCATGAGCACCAGGCACACACATAGTGCACAGACACACATACAGATAAAACACTAATACACATAAAAATAAAAAGAAATTTTAAAAAAGAATATTATTTAAGATGGTTTAAGATGCTTTATTTTAGATGGTTTGTTCATCTTTCCATGAGGTGGACAGATAGTCTTCTTCTCTAAAGNTCAGAGGGTACAGGAACCCCAAGCTCAGGGTTCTACAGTTTACAGTCCTGCAACATTCACGGATCATGCAATCCTCAGAATTGTGAGAGATACATTTTTTTCACAAAATCACTGAAGGAATCCAGGCTCTGAAGACTTCTCTGCTCTACTTCACGCAGCAAGCAAAGCCTCCTAGCATCAGCTGTCAAACACTGACTGCATGTTAGAGACAGGAGTGGTTGTTGCTATAGCGAGATTATGCAAAGCTCCACATTTCTTTCTTTTGCAATGTCCATGAACTCAGCGCTCTGGCATTATCTTGATAGGCACTCAGGGTGATGGTTTACATATTTTTAGAAGGGGTGCAAGTCAACAATTGTTCAATTAGATTAAGAATAGCAATAACTTGAAAATCAGAATGTATGGCAAGTGGTCAAAAAAAGAAAGAAAAACAAACTGCTTCTAGATGCATCATCTAATCGGAAAATCTACACTTGGTGAGTGCACTCGTGTTAGGCAAAGAAAAACGGACACACCTATGTATGCAGAGGTTGATCAACCCAGGAATCTTGGAGGGGCACAGCAATGGAGAAAACCTGGATACACAAACCAGGGCAGCCAATTACCAAGGATTCAGGCAACACAGAGGCCAGGCCTTGTCAGCTTTATTGGTCTCACAATTCATTGACTCTCCTCTCCCTGTAGCCATGGCAACACCCACACCAAGGCATTCCAGAATTCACCTTTGGATATCCAGGATCCACCGAATGTGCACCTACGCACCTCAAATAAAACCGAGATATCGCCACCCACTGAACTAAAACAACCGTGACCTTTTTCCATTTCCCAGATTTATAATTCAAGTAGGGAACTTTTTTTTTTTTTT
>LZPO01027366.1:1204210-1215118 GCA_001675575.1 Neotoma lepida
GGCGCGCGCCACGGTTTCCATTAGAGACGCAAAGTTTCTGCTAGGGAGGAGGCGGCGGCAGGCTCAGTGCCTGGGGGAGCAGGAGCGGTGGGAGGTGCCGGGGCTAGGCAGAACCCCTGTCCTGGGGCCCCTTGAGGCCTGCACCCCAGTCCGGCCCCTCTCCCGGTGTGCCCCTTGTTCACGCCACTCCCTGGACGGCAGGGAGATGCCGGTCTCCACGTTTCCGCTTTCTCTACAGCCTCTGGATTGCCAGATGCGACTGTGCGGTTGGCCGGGTGCGTGTGCCATGGCCCCCTTCTCCCTCGCCAGGCAGAGCTGACATCACCAGCAGCACTTTCTGCCCCGGCGGGGCTGCTAGATCGTTCCCGGCAGGGTTCTGGAACGCCTTTGACCTAAGGCCAGANTGACTTGGGGGTGGGGGGGCAGTCGTTGTCCGGAAGGTAGATGCACTTGATAGGTCTCAGGTCAAGAGAATTTTTCGAGGAGGTGGAACTCTTCTCCCTGGTGAGCTGACAGTTTCTCCGACGAGGTGTGGCAGTGCTTCCTGTCGTACAAGACTGACATGGCTGGGCATTACATAAATCACCGTGTCTCCATTTGCCTTAAAAGTAGCTCCCAGTAATGGATAGAAGGGAAGACCCATCTAAAATATAAAAAGTAGAAAGTTCTTCCTCTCCCAAATCAATATACAAGGCGAGTTTCCACGGAAAAGAATGGACTCCACTGCCATCGGGTTTCTCTTGGAGTTAATTTTGTAACTAACTGGCTTTATTAAAATAAAGATATATATTCTCCTTGAGATCTTGAGTTCCCCTGGCTGGAGGCACAGGCTCAGGGGTGCGGAGACTAAATAGTGCAAGTGCAAACTGCCTTTGTGGGCGTTTGGTACATGGAAATGTTGGTGATAAGCAGCTTTTCTGTCGTCTTTAAGATGGGCAGTGTTAATACCAGGAAATGATAATAGTTGCTCCTGTACACGAGGGAAGGGCTATCATATCGCCTCAAAAGTGTTTTCTGTGTACTTCATTTTTGCAGCTTTGTAATAGTCCTAAGATTCTGTTTTTTCCTAGCTTCCCAATCGTAGGATAAAATGACCGAAGGCATTAGCCGTAAATGGTAGGGCTTTTAGCAAATAACTGCCTAATTTAAATGATTGGAAAGCATTCATTTCATAGAAATGAAACTGGGTTGGGTAACCCATTACTGTATTTTTTTTTCATTTGTTTCTCATAAAGTGGGTATAAAAGCCTGATAATCCAACCCAATACCATTATGTAACGCCAGTGTGGAGATTTTGGAGGGCCCAAAGCTATGCTCAAGGTGCACTAAAAGCCTGGCCCTGGACAGGATCCTGGTCTTGGCCTTGTCAGTGGCATTGGGTTGGGTCTCTTGGATGGAACCAGGGACTGCAGTGTTTGTGGCGCAGTAGGTGGCGCTCTTCCTTCTCTGCGGGCTGCTGCTGCTGCAGCTGGTGCTGTGGGTACTTTGGCCACTAGAGGCGCCATTTCCCACATTACGACCGACTGGATTGCAGGGCGTACTGCAAGCGGCAGGCCAAAGAAATGAAGCCAGCAGATGCTGTNACTTCTTTGTCGCCCTTTATTGTTAAGCGAGCCTAAACAGTTTTCCTTTATTGTAGTAACTTTCACTAAATGGCAGTGTTCATGATTTTGAAACATTTGTTGTTGTTTTTTTTAAATACTGATTTGGAAAAAAAAAACCCACAATTTTAAAAGTATAATTAGGAGAGCTAAGTTATTATCAACCACACTTGCCTAGATTGAATTATGACCTTTTCTTTCTCCGTGTAGGCTGATCAGCTGACTGAAGAACAGATTGCTGGTAAGTTGAAGATGGGGAGGCCCCCAGAAACTGGGACTAGGCTCTGACTTGGATTTGTGTCTCCTCTGTTTTCCCTTCCCTTTACTGTCTGTGTGGTTTTCTAAGCATGCTTAAGCAGAAACAGTGAGGTCAGGTGTTTTAGAGATGACGTGGAGTGGACCCGGGCTGCCTGTCACACTTTGGGGTGTGCACAGTTGTGCATGGAACGAGACCCATTGAACCTGCTACTTCAAAGTTTTAAGGCCACGGATCTCTTAGTAATCTGCTTGGAGAGCTTTGGCTTGCTATACTAAAATACATGAAAATGGGTAAATTTAGTGCTGTAATAATTGGGAAATAAGTGACATTAATTTAGTTTTTACTCATTTTGGGGGANGGGGGTCAGGTTTTTGTTTTTGTTTTGAGGTGAGGGTCTCCCCATGTGAATCTTACTCTCCTGAAACTTGCTGGCTTTGAACTCAGATGTTTTGCAGTTGCCTCCAGAGTGCCACCATGCCCAGCAACTTTCCCTTTTTAATGTTTCTGGAGATGGCACAGTGGGGAAGAACACTTATTGCTCTTGCAGAGGACTCAAGTTAGGTTCCCAGGACCCATGTGGTAATTTACAATGGTCTATAACTCCAGTTCCANGGGATTCAGTATTGTCCTCTGACCTCTGCAGACACCAGGCATGACCNTGCTGTACATATACAGATGCAGGCAAACACTCATACACATAAAATAAACCTGGAATTCGGAAAACTATCCTGAATGTGGTGAAGAANGTCCCGACTGCCTGGGAATGAACCTTTCTAGTAACCGTGTTGCTATGAAACAAGGGTTCATTGTGGCTCTAAAAGTGTGACATGAAAGGAAGGACTTTCTTTGAAGGGACTGGTAAATCAGCAGTCTCACATTGCACTTGACGACCAATTTAAGTATGTTCAAGCTAGCTTTTTTTAAAAAAATAGGGTATTGTGGCTTTATTGAAGTGGTTGCCAGGACAATGTTTGCTTTCTGGGCCACTGTGTGTTGGCCAGACCAACAGGTCTGTTGTGGTCATTATTTCAGTAGATAAAGGCCAGGTGGTTTCTGCTAACTCGGACAGCTTGTTTTGGCAACCCTCAGGGAAGTGTGTATCACAGCAGTGTTGGGTAAAAACATTGGTTCTAAAGAGTCAACTTCTCTTTTCAGAATTCAAGGAAGCTTTCTCCCTATTTGATAAAGATGGTGATGGCACCATCACAACAAAGGAACTTGGGACTGTCATGAGGTCACTGGGTCAGAACCCCACAGAAGCTGAATTGCAGGATATGATCAACGAAGTGGATGCTGATGGTAAGCGCTTTAGAACGGTGAATGAGTGCCAGTGNTGTGTGTAATTCAAGTTCAGACTTGTTACAGAATGTTTTTAAGGTCCCTAGAGCAAAGCAGATAGGCAGAGTTCCTTTCTCTGGTTGCCTCAGAGCCTCCTGACATCAAAATGGAAGATTGTGGGCTTGCTGTTCAGTTCACTCCGCTGTTGTCTGGAGCGTTTCCTGGATCGGATCACTATTGTTTTTTTCTGCTTCCTAGGACCTACAGCTCCAGTCTTTTATCAGCTGGCCCCTGAGGCTGCACCAAGTCCTGTGGGGGAAGTAGAGTAGCCAGAGAACCTGCCTTTTAAAGAAGCTCTTGTTTCTGAGAGGAGGCAGAACCTGAGGGCAGTGGATGGAGGGAGTACCCTTTAGCTTAGAACTGAGTGGTGGCTGAGGACTACATTTGTGGAATGTAAGAGAAGGGAAGCTGNGTAAGGCCCAGGGCCGGTACATCCAGCAGTTCCCGTAGTGATTGGCTGCCCTCCTCTAGAGGACGACAGGAGACAACAGAGTCATTGCTTGCTTCCATCAGTGAACTGGTGTGGAGGTGCTCTCTCCCCTAGTTGAAAAGTCACACACATAGGAACGTGTGTCCTAAGACTATAGATTATAATTTTAAAGGAGCTAAGAGGACAGAGTCTGGATCTAAGCTGTACTTTGTAGACGAATGCTGTGAGAGGAGCCATTTAGGAAAATATGGCACCATAAAGTGTTGTGATAGACTTGGGTTTTCTGTGCCCATTGAAATACCGATAAAGATCATTTTCCTCCTCAGTGCTGTTTAGGAAAAACAGTCCATAATTGATCAGCCGTGTGGGAACATGGGTTGGGCCTTTCTGCTTCATGTAAATCCTGGGAAGCCAGGCTGGGTCGGGAGAGGATATTTGACTGTCAGAGTGTATGAAACACAGTGGGAGAAGTTTGTGTCAAGCCTTGTTTTGATACCTAAGGATATCTTCACACANATCATATAGATAGCACTTAGTTATTTATTTTTGCCTTACATAAATATCTTCAAAGACTTTAGGGATTTTTGATGTTGTGTTCGTCTACATTGTTATGCCATGTGGNGATTGAACTCAGGGCACTAAGCCATCCATCCGCACAAGCCTTGGAAGTTATTTGTTTTAAATGTTCTAGTGGAAATGAATTGTAAATAACTACTGTTTTTTTTGTTGTTGTTGTTTTGTTTTTGTTTTTGCAATTTTATTTCCATTTAATTCGAGCTAGTGTTAATCTGGAATTTGTCTTTGGGAATATTTATCCCTTAGCTTTAGAGGAGTCNTTAGGAATGTTGCCTGTTGAGTAGATTCCTCTGACAGTTTCCTGAACATTAATGATCCTAAACTGAAGATGGCTTCTGAGCTTTTCCCTTCATAGAAAATGAAGATGCTGAGTTGGGGGTTTGGGAGTAAGAGTGTGTGCATGGCATATGAGAGGCCCTGGGGTCAATCCTCAGGACCAAAACAAAAACAAAAAGCCAAGTTGGATAGAAACATGACTAGATGGCCTGTATAGTAGGGCTGGAAGTACATCTGGAGGAGACTTGGGAGAGTGGCCAGGTGTAGTAAGTAGGCTGTTTTCTTCCTCTCATTTTTTTTTTTAACCCTAGAGCATTTTGTACATCGCTAGGACATTGTTAGGCCTGAATGATCTCCCTGGACAGACAATTGCATGCTTCCTTTTCCTTTGAACTGTGTCTTATACTTTCATGATTCCTTTGCACCTATTAGTGCTGTGCTGGGCATTGCCTAGTAGCTTGAGTCATGTAACATTGCTCTGTGAGGTATTTGAACATTTTGGCTACAGAAGGTTGACGTAAGAAAAACAATAGCTCTTCATTTTAGTTATCACGTGAATCCTACTGAATGTGTTTGCCTGAGCATCCTGTACAGTGTTCTAAGATTATTACTGCACAGGAGTGTCAATGTGATGCTTATCTTANGTGAGCATTTTCTTCTTTTGATTAAAGGGAATGGCACCATTGACTTCCCAGAGTTCTTGACCATGATGGCTAGAAAAATGAAAGATACAGATAGCGAAGAAGAAATCCGCGAGGCATTCCGAGTCTTTGACAAGGTAAGCTTGCACACTTTTGCCTTGCACACTTGCCTTGGAGAGGTACATAACATGGCCCTCTGTGCTGTCACCGCTGAAAGTTGTAACNGTTAGTTGGTTAGAGTTAGCCTGAGTGTCTGAGCCTCTCACTTGACTCCTGTAAGTGATTGTATTGACTTGGCTGAGGTGAGGCCCAGCAGAGAGAAATGCTGAATCGATGTCCTGTCTTTGTTATGTTCAGTATCTGTCTGCTTTTGAAAAACTCTGTGCATTCTGGATTTGATGAACTGATGGGAACTGGAGANGGGAGGAAGGTTGATGAGAGCAGACCTGGCAATAACTTGAGGGAGGGTTGGAAGTTGAGGTAGAGAGCTGCTTGCTCTCCCAGAACTCTGTCCACCATTACCTTGTAACAAGTGCTGCCTGTTGACAGGATGGAAATGGTTACATCAGCGCAGCCGAACTGCGCCACGTCATGACAAACTTAGGAGAAAAACTAACAGATGAAGAAGTAGATGAAATGATCAGAGAAGCAGATATTGATGGAGACGGACAAGTCAACTATGAAGGTAAAGGCTAAATTTCTTGAGCCTGGTTTTCAGTGGCCTTCAGGTCTGCACACATCACGTTAGCAGTTGCTGTGGACAGCCACCAGTTGTATTGTNNTCTTTTAAAGATAAACTTTATGATATTTGTCTTTTCAGAATTCGTACAGATGATGACTGCGAAATGAAGACCCACTTTCAACTACTTTTCCCTCTAGAAGAATCAAATTGAAATCTTTTACTTACCTCTTACAAAAAAAAAAAGAAAAAAGAAAAAAGTTCATTTATTCATTCTGTTTCTATCTAGCAAAACTGAATGTCAAACGTACCTTCTGTCCACACACAAAATCTGCATGTATTGGTTGGTGGTCCTGTCCCCTAAAGATCAAGCCCCCACATCAGTTTTCCAGTATAAATACTCGCACTACCTTACAAGGGAGCACTTAGTGGGCTCCTTAAAGTTCCATTTGCTAATGATTAATACACTGTTTGGGCTGGCCAGTTTCTCATGCATGCAGCTTGACGATTGAGCACAGTCAGGCCTTTGTATTAAAACTGAAAAAATGGAAAAAACAAATTCAAAACTTCAGATGGGTTCTACAATTTGTTCGGATAAATTGTCAGTAGCCAGTTTACTGCAAACAAACATTTAAAATTGGTTTACCTCAGGATGATGTACAGAAAATGAGTGAAGGCTAAACTTTGAGACACAGCCCCAGAAATAGGATGGCCCTCTTGTACTTAAAGTGCTCCAACCCCATGGTGACAGTGACACCCTGGTGGCATGCCCGAGTATGATGGTTTAGTGCTGTGTGCATTGTACTAGAGTGAATGGAATAAACATCAAGGCTGTCACCAAGTCACAAATTTTTAATAAGAAATGTTTACCAAGGGAGCATCTTTGGACTCTCTGTTTTAAAACCTTGTGAACCATGACTCGGAGCCAGCAGAGTAGGCTGTGGCTGTGGCCTTGAGCACAACCGTCAACATTGCTGTTCAGGAAATTATAATTTACGTCCATTCCAAGTTGTAAATGCTAGTCTTTTATTTTTTTTTTCCAATAAAAAGACCATTAACTTAAAAGTGGTGTTAAATGCTTTGTAAGGCTGAGATCTGAAGGGGGACAAGGACAAGGCAATTGGAGGGAGGCCAGTGTACATAAAAACATGCCCATCATCAAGCATAAACTGGATTTCCCTTCCAAGTTCCCTAGCACCAACTCCTGAACCCTGGCAGACGGTGATTGCNTTGTCATCTGTGGCCATGTAAGTCCTGTTACGTTTTCTCTTGTGTGTGTGTGCGCGCGCGCGCACAGTGCACGGATGCTCACACACATCCCATTCACTTAATGATCTCTGGAGACAGAGGAGAGCTTAGTGAGGGAACAGCCTCGCTTCCAAGCATGTGTTTAGGAGTTCTCAGCTGTGCTGCTGCTGACCACGTGAGGCCATCTGTGCGGGAGACATGATTAGTGTGTAATTCAATCTTCCTGTGTATGTGGAAGCAGTATCCAGTCAGAGACACTACCAGTTACCTATGATTCGGGTTTTAGTTTATGATACCCTTTAGCCTCTAATTTTTTTTTATTTGACTTTTTTTCCCTCTCCGTAAATAGAACTAATGCTTAAGCCTCTGGCTTAAAAGAAAACAACCCCCCCCCCAAAAAAAAAACAAAACTGTAGCCCAGAGTAAATTTCATGTCTAATTATAAGTACTGGTCTATTTCGAAAGCCACCCCCTCCACCACCCTTAGAAGTGAGTTGCATTTAGTACAGAGCTCATTTTTGAAACCAGGGCCTCAAACATTTTTCAGGGTGTTAACTGGTTGTACCTGATTAGCAGGGAACTTTGGCTTTGAGTGGGGGTGGCAGGGAACAGTGGCAGGCTTCTAGCAAGGCACCGAGAAGCCCTTGGCAGCCAAATGGGTGCATTCATGGCTGATGTGTAGACCCTGGGCTTCTCCAACTCTCCTACTCCCCGCCTTTCTGGCGTTTNGTAGCTCCTTAGAAGTTGTTTTTTTCTGCCAGAGGGGTGGGTCAGAGCTGTGGAGAGGAAGACATTGCTTGTGAGCTTCTGCTCGCCCTTGGACTGGGTGGTTGGCAGACAGGTTGATGAGCTGTAAGTTGACTTCAATTTCTCAATCATTAGGTATTCCTGAGAATACCTTGGGGGTTCCCTTCTAGTGAGAGCACTGAGGGTTCCAGGTGTGAAGAAGTGAAAATGACAGCGGCTTTGGCTTGTGAGGAGATTGAATNGCCCAGCTGTGGACCCAGTCTCAGGCATGTGGTCTAACCTTGGTAGTTTCACAGGGGGTCGGAGGTGACTTACTTTTTTAAAACTTACCTCCTATCTCGTACCTTTTACCAAGTCTTTGTAGAAGCTGGGTANACTCTACTTTAGCAGCCCTGTAGCCTGTCTGAAAAGGTTACCTTCGAAACCGGGTTCTTGTGTGGCCAGGAATCCTGCATGGGCACCAGAAGCCCTAACCCCCAGGGAACTGAAGCTGAAGTTTGGAGCTGTGGGAGGCAGAGCACCCCCACCTCCTCAGCCTTTTCTTCTGACCCCCTGGGGCACAGCCAGTCCACGGCTTGGTGTTAGCAGTTTGTGAGGGGAAAGAGTGGGGTGTCAAGGCAGTCCCCCTGAAGTTGGATAGCACTTTCCTGTAAACTCCCTCACTTATTAAGTACTCTATAAATATATACATATATTTATATATATATATATGTATAAAGTGACTAGTTAGCTGGCATCCTGCTTTAGCCTGANACTTGCCCTAAGAAACTGCCGAGTCTGGCACACCTCTTCATAGCTGTGTTCTCCGTCTGTTTGGGNGAGCTGTTGAGCAAGGCAAATAACCTGATAGTTGAGATGGGCTTTAATGCGCTGTTTTCAGGGAAGGCTTTTTCTGATTTTTTGACAAATTTTTGCACACTTTAATTGGTGTCTTTGAGCAACTTAAACACACTGAAGACGAGCTGTTGTACATAGTTTTATATTCTCTTTATAAGTGCATGTCCAACTTGTAACCATATTGTAATGAATGGCTGTCCAGTAGGCCTAGCNTTACTATCACACAAGAGGGATAGCATCTGTCATTCGCCCCTCAGCATCCTGGGAACTTCTTCTTGAACAAATAATAAATTCGGGCAAGTTGACTATTAGTTCAATTATCTTAACCATTAGAATTATTTATTGTGTGTCCTAAATATTACTTTTCTTTGGCAGCGACCAGATTTATATTGTTGTGTCTTAGCCGACCCCCTTCAGCTGGCCGTCACCTACTTTTTTTTTTTTTTAAATATCCCTTGAAGTTGTTCTGTAGGAGACAAATTCTTTGCTATCTATCCCTTTGAGTAAGAAGGTAGGGATGTGTGTTCTTCCCCTAGACCTACTATAATGTTCATTAAACACCTATAGCAAGGATGATGGTGGTCCTTCTGTTACTGAAGTCACCCTTCACTGTGGCTGTTTGAAAAAGATGTACTTGAACGTTCTGTAAATCTTGAGATAAACTGTTGTGGAGATCTAACCACCTCTCTCTGATGGGGGACCAACTCTATGGAAATTGTAAATAAGTTTTATTTATAAACCTGGCACTGTATTCAATAAACATTTCTGCAGCCTTTCATCTCTTGAACTGCGAACTGTGTAGGTTTTTAGCTCTCATAGTGTTCAATCCCTTGCTCTATACAAGACTGAACTTCCTGCCCTTGAGTAGAATCCCCTTGGACTCTGCAGCAGGTGAGCATGTGGGCTAGAGATAGCAGGTGGCTCAAAGCAGCCATACTCCAGCATTATTTCCGGGGTTACCCCTCTTTTTGCCAGATTAATATCCTTTTGAATTTAAGGGATGTGTTTTTAGGCTGGGCGTGGCGAAGCAGAGGTGGGCGGATCTCTTGAGTTTAAGGCCAGCCTGGTCTAATAGGGTACCAAGCTAGCCAGGGCTACATAGTGAGACCCTGTCTCAAAACAAAACAAGACATCTTACAAATGAAATTTTGAGGTGGCAGGTGGAGACGTAGCTCAGTTGGTAAGGGTGCTTATGGAGCATCCATGAAGTCCTGGATTGAATACTCGGCACCTAGTATCTTAAGCGGGGTATATGACATACACCTGTAATCCCGGCACTTGGAGCACTGGGGAAGTAGAGGCAGGAGGATTAGAAATTTAAGTCATCCAAAGCTGCATAGTACTATCCTAGTTCCTAGCCTCCGTCTTCAGAGGGACCTTATCTAGACCTCCTCCNCTAGTTACTTCCCCATTCTTTGTGGACACGGAGGTCTAAGATGGTAAGGGTCACAGGATAAGCTCCTGCTTTGGCTAGAAGGAAGCTGAGCCCGAGCTCCAGAGGCTTACATAAAGAACCCCTCCTGTGCACACAGGCTGGGCCTACAGGGCTATAGACACCACCTGGAGGACAGAGTTCCACTCTGGGATATTAGGGCCAGGCTCAGATTTGGCTTTGTCCCCATGTAGCCTTGGGCAGGTCCCCTACCATCTCAGCCTGAAAATAAGATGATCGGACCAGCACCTGGGTCTGGCTGGCTTTCTGGGATTCTGACCGATCTGGTTTGGCATCATCACTTGGGGTCTAAATCAAACAAAATTGCAGCCCAAAGAATGGGAGGTCCCATAGGAGTTGCTGTGTCCTTTGAGGTGACAAATGGGACTTCAACATTCTCAGCGGCTCCAGCTTGGTGGGTAGAACGGAGGCTGAGCTTACTGTGGGGACCATGAAGCAATCAATGTTGGGTTAGAAAAATGAATAATTAAGTGACTTCGTTCTCCCAGGACAGAAACAGGAAGCCACCTGGGCCTAGAAGAGGTTGGGTCCAACTGACAGGGTCGCTTGGTTTGTCAACAGCTCTAGTGGAAAGCAGCAGGGAACGGAGCACGTACACATTTCCAGGCTGAACCGAACTGTCCTAGGCACCCAGTGACTCTAGATGCCTGAGAAGGGAAGAAAACAGCTTGTTAGAGCACATTGCTTTTCTTTGACTGCTCGCCACTCTGCCTGGGGGAGTGTGAGGAACCAGCTCACTCTGCAGAACAAGCCACACCCCAAAATTGACACAGTCCTGAGGCTGGTTTGGCCAGCTTCCCATCTTGTTGACAGTCTCTGAACT
>LZPO01027366.1:1218606-1234206 GCA_001675575.1 Neotoma lepida
AACCACACACTGTGAATGCATCACCATAGAAGAAATGAGGCATTTTAACAGCTGGTTTGATCCGGCTCGTGCTGGTTCCTTTGGGTATAATAGTGAAAGCTTCCAGAGTTTGTATTCTGATACCTTCTCTGCCAAGCTTGTGGAGAGGGTTGTAGAGCCTCCACCACCAGGCTAGGCCTGGGGACTTCTGGTGCATTTTCTTGGTGGGTCCATATGTAGTGTCTGCAGTATTTGGGGCACATGAAGGTTTGGTAATATCTGAAGATGATAGAAGCATCTAAGCACGGAAGAGGTTGGCGGTTAGGCCTTTCCATTCTCTGTGAGCATTGGCTCAGATGTNCCACCCCTGGGCAGAGACCAGCCCTTTCCTGCTCCTTATCTTTGGGGACTCCTGTGGTTCTATCAGACATTGACTAATTCTTGAGAGATGCTCATAGCCCCAGGTCTGAAGTGATTCTCTAGTGTGGCTGGATCAATCCCAAATTCCTCTGGCACCACGGGAAGTGAAGCCATCTGCTCGTATCTCACTGCCTGTCTTTTCTGCCAAAGTCTTGAATCTTCAGCTTTAAAAAACTACCTGATACTCTTCAATAGTCAAGACCTTCTGATTCCAATTCAAGGTCAAACACCCTGTGGAAAGCCCAGAAGTAGGCAGTGAGCCAAGAGTTGGCTAAGTCATAGTGAGCTCTTCTGCTTTGAAGGGAGGGAACTTGGTCTGGGAGCAGCTGTTCAAACAAGGTAAATACTTTAACTCAGCTTTCCAAACACTTCTGGATCTTTGCAGTCAGCCTACCNTCTGCAACCATGTGAGAATTCATCACCTACTTCCTTGTTTGTTTCTTTTCTAGTGGAAGATCCTGTTGATTAAAAGGAAGAGAATGAGTGTGGTAGTTTGAGTAAGAATGGCCCCAGTGGGCTCATATGTCTGATGGAACTATTTGGGAAGGGTTAGGAAGTGTGGCCTTGTTGGAGGAGGTGCATCATTGGAGACGGACTTAAAGAGTACAATAGCNGGTGCCATTCCCAGTTAGTTCTCTGCCTCAGGCTGTGGTTCAGAGGTAAGTTCCCAGATTGCAACATAGCCATCCCCGCCTGCCTGCCTGCTGCCATGCTCCCTGTCATAATGTTCATGGACTCCACTCCCCTCTGGAGCTGACAGCACCAATTAAGTGCTTTCTTTTGTAAATTGCCTTGGACATGGTGTTTTGTCACCACAAGAGAAAAGCAAACTAAGAAGTTGGTACCAGGGAGGGGCATATTGCTGTGACAGGCCTGACCATGCTGTTTTNGGGAGAAATGAGGAAGATTTTGGGACTTTGAACTATGAAAGTGGTTGAAAGCTATAACTGGGGCCTAACCAGCTACCATTGTAGGAGCTTGGAAGACAGTAGTGCTGAGAGCAAGGTGGACTATGGAGGCCCAGCTCCAGAGATTTCAGAACAATATTAACAGCTGAGATAGAGTTCATTTCTGTGATATTTTGGCAAAGAATATGGCTGTTATCTAACAATTTGTCTCCTGAGTAAATGCCCCCAAAAATTGAAAGTAGGGACTCCTGTAGATATTTGCATACCCATGGTCATAATTTTATTCAAAGTGTTCAAAAACCTTATTTTTATGGACCCGTGTCCATTAATGGGTGGAAGAAAAAACAAGTGGTGTATGTGTGTTGGGGTGGGTGTGAGTGTGTATGTGTGTATACACATACAGTAGATTACTATTTAACCTTTAAAAGAAAAGACATTCTGGCACATGATCTGACATTGATGAGTCTTGAAAACATCATGATAAGTGAAATATGCCAATCACAGAAAGGCAAATNCTGTATAANTCTACTTGTATGAAGTTCGTGAGTAGTCAGATTCATAGGCACAGGAAGGAGAATGTGCAGGTTCTGCACACACCAGGGCAGGGTCATGGGAAGTTACTGTTGAATAACTACCCAGCGTCAGTTTTGCAAGATGAAGACTATCTGAGGATGGGTGATTGTGATGCCAACAATGAGAGTATACACCACTGAGCTAGACACTCCAAACAGTAAACTATATACTTTGCTAACAATTTTTTTTTTGAAACAGGGTCTCATTTTGTAATTCTGGCTGGCTTGGAACTCACTATGTAGACCAGGCTGGCCTCAAATTCAAGAGACTTGCTGGAATTAAAAGCCTGCACCACCATGCCTATCTCACAGTTAGTTATTTTTAAGTCAAGGAAGTAGGGCTAGGGAATGTAGCTCATTGGTGGAGCTTTGTATGTACAAGGCCCCAGGTTCAATTCCAACACTAAAAACAGTCAGAGAGGTAGAAGGAATATTACAGGGAGCTAGTGCTACCCTGAAGTCACTTACTTGGCTGCTGATGTTTTCTCTTAAGCATTGCAATTCTCCCTTTATTTTTCCACCTTTCCCATATTGTTTAATCATTATCACCTTACAATGCTAGTTGATTTGTAATATTTCATTTAACAAAGATTATTAGACAAACTTTAGTCTATGCTAGTAAAAAATGTTAAAAAAACAAACGAAGGACATAATCACAAGTTAAACAAGAATTTAAAAAACATATACTGACCCAACCCAATGTCTACTTAGCAGGTAAAGGCATTTGTCCACAAGCCTGATGACCTGAGTTTGATCCCCAGGACCCACATGGTAGAAGGAGAGAACTGACTCTTGCAAGTTGTTCTCTGACTTCCAAACATATGCTGTGGCACAAAGCACCCATACATATATGCAAGGGAACGCACACACACACATGAGTGTACAAAAATAATAAATGTAATAAAACAACCCCCCTAATATAGTATAAGAATGTAGATGCTAATAACTATAGACAGTATATAAACCCCAGAAAATTGACCCAAGAAGAAATAGAAATATTAAAAAAAGCTGTTTGTGGTGGTTTGAATAAGAATGGTCCACATAGGCTCATATATTTGAATGTTTAGTCATCAGGGAGTGGCACTACTTGGAAGAGATTAGGAGATGTGGTCTTGTTGGAGTAGGTGTGGCCTTGTTGGAGGAAGTGTGTCACTGGGGGTAGTCTTTAGGTTTAAAACCTCAAACCAGGTCCAGTGTCTTTCCTTTTCCTGCTGCCCATGGATCCAGATGTAGAACTCTCAGCTACTTCTCCAGAACCATGTCTCCCTGCATGCCACCATGCTCTCTCCCATGATGAAAATGGACTAAATCTCTGAAACTGTAAGCAAGCCCAATTAAACGCTTTTTTGTATAAGAGTTGTCATGGTCATGGTGTCTCTTCATAGCAATGGAATACTGACTAAGACACTGTTCAAAGAATCAAATGAGGAGTGAAGCATCTACTTCTATTGGATGGCAGTAGAACTTTTGGTCTTCCACTGAAAGATCTTCATCTCAGCCCCTTAGATCTGTTATAAGAAGCAATGGATCCAGGCCCAGTCTTAAGAAGTTAAATTTTTCTACNTCTATCTTTGGAAGCATCTTCACGTTTCTCAGGATTGGGAAATATTTGATTTTAGAATTGTCAATGCTGAGAAACCCTACTTCACATAAATACATAGTACAAAATAGAAGAAGGGTGTGTAGGATCATTCCAGACATTGTTGGAAACCCTGTCCTAATCCCAAGCCAAGAATTGTTTAACAGTCTTTGTAATAAAACTCAAGTTAATGCCTCAAACAGCAATTTTTAAAAATTTAAAAATCAAACATCCTCACACAATCCAAACCAAAGATATCCAAGAGTGAAATGTGCTGAGGAATGATAGTAGGCGTGATGATATATTGTGTACCCTAATAAAGTTTGCCTGAAGATCAGAGAACAGTACCAGCCAGTAGATTAAANATAGATGCAGACAGTGGTGGCACACACCTTTAATCCTAGCACTCAGGAGGCAGAGATCTGTCTGGATCTCTGTAAGTTCAACACCACCCTGGACTACATGAGATTGAGAGAAACAGAGCCAGGCAGTGGTGGCACACGCCTTTAATCCCAGTACTTGGGAGTCACATGCCTTTAATCCCAGCACTTGAAATCTCATGTCTTTGCTTGAGAAGCACACACGCCTTTAATCTCAGCACTAAGAAAGAAGTGATATGGCTGGGCAGAGAAGGTATATAAGTCATGAGAGACGGGAACTCAAGCTTTTCGGCTGGAGAGCTTTCGGCTGAGGAATCAGAGACATTCAGTCAGAGGATTCGTGAAGTTGGCAAGGTGAGACGTGGCAGTGGCTTGTTCTTTTGTCTCTCTGATCTTTTAGCATTTATCCCAATATCTGGCTCTGGTTTTTTTTTTTATTAAAAGACCATTTAGATTTTGTGCTACAAGTAGGAAGATAGTACATGTCTTTGTTTTTTATAACTAAGTCATTATAGTTCTGTAAGAGCAGAACAATTTGTATGTATGGTAACAAAAACAAAAAACAAAAAACAAAAAACAAAAAACAAAAAACAAAAAAACCCACTGCAATCCCTAACATGCAATAATCAGGCATCTAACCTGAGGCATTTTGGAAAGTGTTGGCTTAGTGTTGCAAGGCATAATGGCATGCACAGTGCAAACTGCACATGTGGTGTTCAGAGCCAAGGCTGCAATGGAGTCATGTGATGCAACCAGGGTGAGCTCTGCTAGGAACACTTTAGATTTGTGATACCTATAACAAAATATTTATTTTCACTCAATGAACCATCTCAATATCCCTCATCAAACTTTTGCCTTTGAATTAACTTTTGGTGCTTGTGTGTTTGGAAACCTTTTTTGTTGCTATTTTTCCCCCACCACTCCCACATTCTGTTACACAATCCACAGTTTAAGTAGCTGGGTTCTAGACAACTCAGAAGTCCAGCTAAACCAGGCATGAATTCTTCACCCACAAAGTAATGAGATAAATAAATTGTGGTTGATCTAAGCTACTAAACACACAGGATATCCTGTTTTGAAGTGATGGATGAAACTACCAGAACCCAAAATATTCTTCCATTGTTTTGGCTGCATTTATACTGGGCTCAGAGCTTAGTGGAATAATGTACAGTTAAGGGACTGGACAGATGATTCAGTGGTTAAGAGCACTTACTGCGCTTGCAGAAGACCTAGGTTCAGTTCCCAGCACCCGCATGGCAGCTCACAATCATTTGTAACTCCAGTTCCAGGGCATCTGATGCCCTCTTCTGGCCTCTACGNGCAACAGGCACACATGTAGTATGCATATATACATGCAGACACTCACACACAGAAAATAACAATAAATTTTAAAAGAATGACTTGCTGGGCGGTGCTGGCACACACCTTTATTTCTAGCACATGGAGGCAGAGGCAGGTGGATCTCTGTGAGTTCAAGGAGTCATATGACAGCCAGGGCTACACAGACAAACTCTGTCTTAGGAAAAGAAAGAAAGAAAGAAAAAATGAAAGAATGTGTGACTCAGTGGTGTTTAGTATCACATGCTAAACAGCCACCAACTCTATCAAGTTCCAAGTATTTTCATCACTCAGAAGAAAACCCTGTGCTCATGAGTAGTCCCTCCCTGTCTCTTTCTTCCGTGGATACCATGATCTTGCCCTCTGCTGTGGATTTACCTGGTAAGAACATTTTGTTACAGTGGCATTTCATGATCTCTGCTTCTGCTGCACGACTCCCTTCATCCAGCAACGGTGTCTCAATGCTGCACATTACAGGTGAGAGAAACACACCTGAGATCCCTGAGAGAACCCTGTGTTCCCTATCCCTACACAATGGATGTGTTGAGAGGCTCCCAGTAGGTACATAGGGAGTATGTCAGAGTGAGAACCTCAGGGTCTGGGCTCTGGAATTGCCGCCCCCCCCCCGCAACAATGAAATGGGTCCAGGGGCCTTAGTATACCAGGTGGTGCATTTTCTCCCTTGGCATGTGTGGCATCATACCCATGGAATCCTGCTAAGACTCATGCTTCACTGACCACAGAGTAAGGGATACCACAAAGTGGAAGCAACCCAAATGTCTACCAGATGCTGAAAGGATGAACAAAACAAGTTCACCCCTATAAGGGATTACCACTTAGCCCTAAGGAGGAACAATGTTACTCAACAATGAACATAGCCTTGAAAACATCATGCTAAGTGAAGAAAGCCAGACAAAAAATAATTGAACGCTGCATGATTGTATTGCAGTGAAAGTCATAGTAGGTAAACCCAGAGAGATCCCAGAGGCAGGGAGTTCTCAGGAGGAGCTGTCCAACAAGATCCTCTGAAAGTCCAAGCCATGGGACCTCTGAGCGTCCAAGACAGGCATCCCAGAAAGCTGGTAGACTGTGGGTGGGAGCAGCCTGCTCCTGTTCAGTCCTGCCCAGATGCCTCATGCAGCACCCTGACAATTTACTGCAATTTCCAGGAAGCACACATCTTGCAGCTCCACAGAAGGGACCACAGACAGTTGTGAGAAGGAAGGGGGCTGGGATCAATGAGGGCCTTCCTTGTTCAGGCCCTAGCCTCTGTCCCCTTGGGGATGGAGTCCCAGGAGGCACTCCAGATGAGGCTTGCTCTTTTTCCAAGCCTGGACCTTGGAACTCTGATCCAAACCTACCTACCCAATAAGCTATGAGGGATGCCCTGGTGTCTCCAGAAAATTGGAGAGAATAAAGAAGAAAACTTACCAGTTTCCATGGAAACCATCCAAGACTGAAAAGACTAAGAGTTTAATATCTCAAAAACCATCCTGCTTCTCTTCCCCCTCCCCTCTCTTCCACTCCACACTCTCACATACAAATCCTATTGTCCTGCATTATTTTGATGAGACCTTGGCCTGGCTGCAGATAGGATTCAGGATTTGGGGTTTTTTGTAGACTACCAAGCACTATGAATTCATTTTATGGGTTTAAACTAAAGCATGAATAAACATTTGGAATGCAAAATACCTAAATCCTCTATGCTACTGCAGATAAAAAATAAAAGAGGTGAAAGCTTTTTGCTAGATTAAAAGGAGAGAAGATGTGGGGGTGGAAGAGGGCTGGGAACCCATTCTCATCTCTTGAGCTCAGCTGTCACTCCAGCTCTACCCTGTGTCTCCTGTGTCTCCACCTCTGAGGCTTCTGCAGGTGATGGGACTGGACCCATTTTACTGCTTAGGTGGGAGACCCAATCAGAGCAAGCGACTAGTCATAAGATGTTTGTTGGAGTTCTGCAAGGGATGGCTTCTGCTGCTGTGGTCTGAGGTTTCTACATGAACAGCATTACCCAACTGTGAACTGGAGCGGGGGTGGGGGGACAGATGGACGAATGGGGGACTGGACAGCACAAGGACAAACTGTACATGAACCAAACACATATTCTTTTCTTGTTACTCCCCAAGCAATCCTGTCTAACAATCATTTATATAATATTTATATTGTATTAAGGCATCTAGAGATGGTTCAAAGTACATGCATGTTATATACAAGGACTAACCATTTTTCATAGGAGAGTTGAGCATTGGGGATTTGGATAGCTGAGGAGGACTAGGAACCAGACTTCTGTGGGCACTGGAGACTGACTGCATGCATATATCTGTGCTGTCTCTTTCAGCACCTACTTATATTCTGAGTCCTCCCTCTTCCTCAGGCATCTTTTCCCATATATTTTCCCTGACTATCCAGGTCTCTTACTGTCCCCTCACCTCAGAGGTCCATGAACCTCACTGATCAGCCTCTGGCTTCATTCAGNAGCTTTCTATTCTTTTGAGATAGAGTCTCACTATGTAGNTCTGAATGGCCTGGAACTCACCAAGTAAGCTAGCCTTGAACTCACAGAGCTCTCCACTCATCTCTGCCTCCTAAATGCTAGAATTAAAAGTGAATGCCACCATACCTAGCCTGGCACTATTCCTGTCCCTTGGAACATTTCAGCCAGGAAGTCATGCCAAAGGATGCCCATGCCCAGGTCCTGGTCCTGCATCATTTATAAAGAAAATAAAATGATCCTCATCTCCTCACTGAGTCTCCACAACAATCCTGAAAGGTCCAAGGTTTTATCACTTGAATGAACATGACCTTGAACCTCAGAGATTATCAGTGACTTGTCCAGGGTCTCATGACCCTGTACCCCTGCCCCATGTGTTCCAGTGTTTATTTCTCAGATGAGAGATGGGTCTGAATGTGTGTGGAGCGGGCATGTGCACCTGCTCAAGGCCCTGCAAGCCCAGGGTGGTACCAATTACCTCACTTGGATGTTGTTCTTCATGAGGTACCCAGCAGGCCAGTTACCGGGTAGCTAGGGACCTTAAACAGCCCCTAGCAGGCCAGCCTTGTGTCCCTGGCCATGTCAAACCCCAGAGGCCTCTTTGAAGTCCTGTGACTCTCCAGATGAACAACATAAATTCATGGAAATGTTTCACAAGGGCGTTTTTCCTCTGCTGGTCTCCATTTCCGTGAAAAACACAGGCTTGGAGGTAAACAGTCTTCGCTGAGAAAAGGGACTTCCCTCCACGCCCCCGGCCCACAGCTTTGTTTCCTTTGCCCTTCCTGCACGTGCAGGGTCCCCAGAGGCCCAAGCTCCAAAGATGGATGATGCCCCAAAGAGGCAAACCACAGGGAGGTCTGGAGCCTCAAGAGCTTCCGTGTCCCTGTAGTGATCGCCCCATCCACACTGGAGGAGTAAAATTGGGGGAAGGGGTTTGCTGATAGAACGGGGTGTTGTTAGGATGAAGCAGAGGTTCCATCGACGCTGGGAAAACAGTCCATGGGCTTGGTTTCTTTCTTCTTACCCCCAGATCCTAGAATTTACTCATAAACAACGTGTTGTCAGCTCAATTTTCTGCTTCTTGAAACTAAACGCTCTGTTAGGATAGATTTGCAAATATCCCTGGCTGCAGCGAACAAAGTCGNAGGAACTATTGTCTATCTATGCTTTTACACTTGCAAAATGCTTCAAAATTATATTTCATTTTATGCCAAAGATCCATGCCTGATTCAAGATCTTACTGGAAACACTTCTTTTGGGGGACAAGGGGGTATAGACTAGAAGGCAGAGGTGGAGTGACCTATGCCTAGCCACCATTGACTGAGTTTTGGTAGATGGGGAAGATTGGCCCTGCAGTTCATTCATACTCATGCTCTTGCCATAGCTTTATAGGTGCAGGGATTTCCTGCCTTGACCACGTGACCTGCTTTGACCAATAGCAACAGCATAAAAGTGATGATATACTCTTTGCCTTCATCCTAACACTATCTTCACATCAGCCACTTTCTCTGAAGGTCCTTTATCCCAGACCCCATAGTGGACACCTTTGGGAAAGAGATTCCCTTCTGCTGACATGTAGTCCTTTGAGTAAGAATGGATGTTGGCTTTGTGAATTCTCTGTATTTGGAGACAGCTTGTTACACAGCACATTGTGACATTAACTGACTGATGCAAATANTTAGCTGGAGTTCTGTAGGCAGGGTGACAGATGATGGCACTATTCCTCCCAATTTTATTTCTTTAAATTTCCTGTTTCTTTTGGGTCTGGCACAGTGCTGGGTGTTAAAGATATAAACAATAACAGAAATCAGTAACATCACAATAATAACATTTATTAAGCACTTTTTTGGTTCCAGAAATCGTGCTTAACTCTTCATTATCTTCCATTTANTCTCCCAACATTCCCATGAAGAAACTGAGGAAAACAAGTATTTGAGGGTGTGACTAACCTGTTCCAGATCATTTGGCTGTGTAGATCCAGTCCTCTCCCTCAAGAAGCATGTAGTCTGGTGAAGGACATGAATGGTACGCACTGGGCTCATGCCTGCTTGGTGAGTGGGCTGATGACTGCTGTCAGAGTCAGTGCTGATTCTGTAGTGAGCAGGGAAAAGCAGGCTGGCAAGTTTGGTGGGAGAACNTGCCTTGCTCCCATCTGCAGGCAGAGCCTTTGAGTTGAGGCTGTTGGCAAGTCAGGGGACGCTCAGGTTCTGACCTGGCACTCACTGTATGGAGGTGAACATGCCAGGAACCCCACAGGCCTAGGGAAAAGTCTCCTGAGTTGTACAAGCTTAAAACTGGGTTTCTATAGTTTTGAGCCTACCTCTTGCTCTGGCAAGGTATGTGGTGTTGGGCCTACCCCTGGGAAGCCACTGAAGGTATGTGGTATTGGGTCTACCCCTGGGAAGCCACCAAAGGTATGTGGTGTTGGGTGTACCCCTGGGAAGCTACCAGGCAGCATGGACAGGAGGGATCAGAGTCCTACTTAGATGGGTGCTAGCTCTGAGTATGTGCACCCCCCACCCCACCCTCTGCTGGAAGGAAGGAGAACTCACAAAAGCCTAAAGTGGGCTGGGGGGCAGGGGCGGGGCAGACTGGAGAAGTAGCCTNACTTTACTGGACTTATTGCTTTCCATCATTCTTTTACCAATCCAGGAGAGTTGGACTTCCTGGTCTGGCTGAGGTTAGCCATGTGTTATACTCTGGGACTTAACCCTGCTCGGTAAACATTAGGGAGTAATGGGGGGAAATTATTGAGGCAACTCCATGTAGTTAATACAAGATTTATTTAGGGGTAACTTACAACCAGTAAAGGGGTTGGTTACAGGATCCAGGAGAGGTGAGGTGCAGTCCAGCGGTGTTCTCTGGAGAACTCTGCTCNGTCTGCCATCCAGTGTCCAGAATCACCAGGAACCAAGAGGGCCAGCATGGACAGATCTCCAGTCTTAAAGGCTCCCGTCTTGGCCTGCCCCAGTGGGAGGTCCTAGTTAGGCGTGACAGTTACCAAAAGCCTCACTAGGGGTTGTGCTTCCAGGTCCAAACTGGAACTGCTGCCCACTACAAGGGAGATACGAGATGACACAGCAGGTAAACACACTGTCAGCCAAGCCTGACAACCTGCGCTCCATCCTTGGGCCCCACAGGTGGAAGGAAAGCATCAACTCCTGCAAGCTGTCCCCTGACTTACACAAGTGCACCATGACATGGCATGACCCTCTTCCACACTGAATAAATAAGTATACAAAAAGAGAAAGAAAAAAAAAAACATTAGGAAGGTAGCAGCTGGGATGCCCTACCTAAGGGGTAGCCTGGGTCCTCTTTTACATCAAATTAATATTAATTTGCACCTTTCCACCATGCAAATTACCTGTCACCCTCCTCAGGGTGATTTTGTAGCTCTGGAGAGGAAGGTGGTAGGACTGATAAGAGGGAGTTCTGAGTTTTGTTTTCTTTTCCTGTTCATATTCTAGACATGGCCTCTACGGCNCTGCTGTCGTCTCCGTTTTTATAACTACTCCAGGCTCTTTGGGGCCACCATGTGTCTCTTCTTATGCCTCCCTGGAAACTAGGTCTTTCACTATAGACTCTTGTCTGTCTGTGACCCTGTCTCTTCCTGCTCCTCGCCCCGCCCCACCCCGCCTCTAATCAGCAAGAACAGAGTCTGGCTGTTCTGCATTCACAGCTGCTATCTCCTTGCTAATTTCATCACCTCAAACAATCAATCAAAAATCATGTGGGGAGGGGTGGACTTGTGCAGGTTACAGGGCAGGCCTTCATCTCATTTATCCTTTCTCCCTTGGAGCAGGAGGTGGCAGCCGTCAATGGCTGGCTTCTCTGTGGGAAAGAGCCGCTGGAGGCCTGCATGCCTCCATCCCTGCTGTGGACAGCAGCCAACTACACAGAATGTCCCCACAGGCTACAGTAGGGTGTCTCCATGACGAACACAGAGATGCACAGCCCCCCCCCACGCCACCCCACTTCCCGCAAACCTCCCCTCCCCACTGCCAGTGTCCACAGACTCTTCCCAGTTACTGTGAGGAAAACCGACACTGTCTCAGATGGGAACCGAGGGTCAGAGGGTCAAGCCAAGTGACAAACCAAAGGCCACACAGGTGCATAACTCTCCAGCAAGAAACAATGTGTGTATGTGTGCTTGAGTGTGCCTGTTCATGCTTGTAGGATTGCACATGTGTATGTGGAGTGCATCTTGAACGTGAGGTCAGAGGTCAACCTCACATATTGTTCCTTAGGCACTATCCACCTTGTTTATTTTTTTAAAGATTTTATCTTTAGTTATGTGTATGTCTGTGTGGGGGTGTGTGCACATGGAATGCAGATGCCCTGGGAGGCCAGAGGTGTTGGATCCCCTGGAGATGGAGTTATAGGTGGTTGTGAGCCTTCCCTAGTAGGTGCTGTGAATCAAACTCAGGTCCTTTGCAAGAACAGTATACNCTCTTAACCATTGAGCCATNTTCCCAGTCCTTGTTCTTTGAAACAGGATTTCTCCTCAACCTGGAGNTGGACACACANGCTAGCCAGGCTAGCAGGGCTNGCTGGAGAGCCCCAGGGATCNGCTGGTCTCCANTCACCCAGGACTGGGATTGTAAGTGCATGCCACCACACTCAGATTTCTAACATGAGGGTCAAATTCAGGCAATAACTCTCCACCAAGCCATTTCCNTAGCCCAGGACTGGAATCTTAGGACCCAAACNNGAATGTTTCTTCTCTGAGATTGATNAAGATGGAAACTTTAGCTGGGCAGTGGCTCACGCCTCTAATCCCAGCACTCGGGAGGCAGAGGTAGGCAGATCTCTTTGAGTTCCAGGCCAGCCTGGTCTACAGAGCGAGTTCAAGGACAGCGAGGGCTACATAGAGAAACCCTGTCTCGAAAAACAAACAAAAAGATGGAAAATTGAGGAGAATCAATGAGTATTGGTGACAAGAGATTAGGAGGAACAAGAGGCTCAGAATTTGGACTGCCCTGCCCCCTCAAAGCAATTCCCTTTTCTTTGGAAGAAAGCTGATGGCTCTTTCTACTCACTGGAGACCCCTCCCCTGCATGGTGGGGGTTCCTGAGGCAGGGGAGGGGAGNGCTGGGAATGAATTGCTCCCGTGTCTTCTTGTACACTGGAGACAGCTGAGGCTAGCAAGCTGTGACTGGATAGCTCCCTTTTGTCACCCCAGAAATTCTAATGAAGTCTCCATTAAAGGTTGTGGTCTGATCTTGGACAGTTCAAAGGAACTGGAAGGAAACTGTCCCCCACAGCACTGCATGGTGTTGCACAGAGGACATTAGTGAGATCCCCAGAGTTGACGGAAATCTCAACAATTACAGCTCAGGGGATCAGGCACCTCTCCACATGAAGACTTGCCTTTGTGTCAGTTTTCAGGGTTGGCTTAAGCCGGACTTGGTGGATTTGGGGGTTGAGGCAGAAGCATGAGTCACAAGCCCATCTCTATCCATTCTGGGAACCCNCCAGAGGTTTAAGGGGACAAGTTCTCAAGAACTGAGCATGAAATGTGCTGAGCTGGCTTACTAGCCTCAGCTCTCTGCAGCTTGTTGGGGACTCAGGGAGCATCATTCTCACTGTGTGGTGTCCAGACTTTGTGGCATCCTGGTTTAGAAGGATGAAACAGTGGCACAGATGAGGACAGTGCCTCCTCTAGCTTCCATGTGCAAGTGCACCAGCATGTATATGTACATGAACATATATACTTACACACACACACACACACACACACACACACACACACACACACACACACACACACAGACGGATGGACAGACGGCACCACTTACTGAGCACCTACTGTTTAACAGGTCTGTGACATACTTGGCATGTATTTGGTGGCTGTGTGACTTGAACCTGGCACAAAGACGTCCCTCATTGTTTGCTGAATGAATGAATGAATGAATGAATGAATGCCTTCTCCCAGAACAGATTTCACAGGTATACAAACCTGGACAGCCAACTCAGAAGGACCTACACTTAGCATAATGCCCTGTTACCATCTTGAAAATTGTAGTAACTTTTGGACAAGGCCCCCATATTTGCCTCTTACATCAGGTCCTGACATTTTGCATCTGGTCCTGTTTCTTCTGATCACAGCATGGAGTGGATCTACCTATCTGCCTGCCGGACAAGCAATGAGCATGGAAAAGGTAAACAAAGTTATCCAGTCTTTAAACTAAAACCAGGGCCCAGGCCTGGTCCTTCACAAGGTTGGATCTATCATTTTGTGGCCTCACGCCTGGGCTGGGGCAAATTACAGGTCTACAAACTCCAGTGGCCTTTCTCTTCAGTTCTTAGAGGCAGAGGGTCTATGCGGTCTTTGGAAAAGCTTGACACTTCTAAAAAAGCTGGCAACACAGACTTCGGTCTTCCCACTATTCTTTCTTGTNTGGAAAACAAGTGAGGGGGGAATGGAAAAAGGACGGAGAAGCCCCAGCATCACCAGCCAGTGCTCTCATCAGCCTGAGTGAGGCAGGAGGATGGATACAGGCACACCTCACAGATCAGCCCCNCACCCCGTCTGCCTCAGGGCCTCTCATTTACCACAAGACAAGCTGGTCCCCTCTCCTGGAACAAAGAGAGGCTGGTGNAGCTTAGTCACTGCTAATGTCTGGCAAATTACCAGCCTTGGGAACAGGACTGCTTGCAAAGTTCCTGTTGGCTCCAAGCAGAGGCAGTTTATGCGGAGGGAGATAAGGCCGTACTTGCTGAGGTGAGGAGCAGACAAAGAGCCGCTCGCTGAGCTGTGCTGTCTGAGCCGGAATCTTTGCTCCTCCTGCGGCAGGCCTGTGTTCCTCCCCACCCAGTTCTTAAGATTTTGGAGACTGGCGGAAGGATGCTCAGAANCAGGGATGTGAGCTGGGACAGGTGTGCACACGTTCTTTAAGAACATCAGAAAGCCTGTACTGCTTTGAGGCTGAGCACATCCGAATGGAACTGTAGGCAGGAGGAAACTGCCAGTGGTGTTTNTGTTTTCCAGCCAGAGATGNAGTCGAGAAGCAGAGGAAATGGTCTGTGGGCTCTTCATTCCCCACACACTCCAGAAGCTGAAGGCAAGAGAGCCTCAGATCCCCAGGAGAACCCATACTCTAGGGTCCCAACCTTTGGAGGGAGGGTAGAAGGAGAGAAAGAAGGCCAGGTACTGCCCTCTTGGGCCCAGTTCACTCCTTCATAAGGTGGGACAAGTGAGGCTATGGGATCTGGCACGTGTTCTCACAGCCACCTATTAGGGCTCATGAACAACCTCTCCCCTCCGGTCTTTTTTCTTTAGGTTCATAATCCAGACTGTACAAGACAGAAAAGACCAATCTTGTTCAGCCTCCCTTGGAGCCCTGTGCCTGCCATCCCTCTCCCTTGTGACTGTACCCATGGTGGAGGAGGGAGTCTGTCAAAGCAAAGGAGGGTGCTATTTAGAGAGAAAATCTTTAAGGAGGGGATGTCCAGCCCCAAACAACATGTGTCTTTTTATTCAACCATCCCTTCCTGTGACAAAATACCCAAGATATTCAACTTAAAAAGAGGAAAGCTTTATCTTGGTTCATGGTTTCAGAGGTTTCAATTCACAACTGGCTGCTTTGGGGACCACACTCAGGCAGAACTCCAAGAATTCAGCAAAAGAGACAGGAAGGGGCTGAGGTCCCAGGAACTGCTTCCAGGGTGTGTCCCAAGTGACCTAACATCCTTTTACCAGGCCGCATCTCCTAAAAGTTCCAACTCCCCATAGGGACAAAGCTTGGCAACTAAGGATTTACACACGGACCTCTGAGGAACTTTGTAGAACCAAACAATAGCAAAAAGCTAGTCATTTTCNATTTCTTTACTTAATGGCCACATGGGCCTTCATGACAAGACATGCTCTGAGAAATTTTGTGTTATATAATTTATGCCATTGTATAAATGTCACAGAGTATACTTACAAGCC
>LZPO01027366.1:1237741-1248124 GCA_001675575.1 Neotoma lepida
ACACATCACGATGCTGTCCTTATATTCATGGCCAGAAATGCCAGGGCAGGGACTCAAAGTTTGGTCTCATTCACCCTTTCCTGTCATTGTGAGTTGTCATACTATGGGGTTCACCGAAACAGAATTGGGTATCTGAGGCTTTGGTTTCATTGAACCCTGCTGCCTGCTTAGGCAGAAAGGCAAAGTGGCACCNTAGGGTCACCTGACCCTTGTCAGAAACAAGGCCTTGAGGCAGAGAGAAGTAGACTTNGTCCCCACTCTGGAGTTGAGCTCTGCGGCAGGGCTAGGGAGTTCTGTGGNAGTTGGAGTCCCTTGGCCAGCCTCTTCCTGGACAGAGGGTGAAACTGAGCTTGGATAGCATGTTAAGTGCACACATTGGGGATGCTTGGGCCGCAGNTGCTGGAGCAGTGTCTAGTGTTTGGTGGGCTTTCCCATGCTGCCTTCTCACCTATACCAGCTGAAGAAACCATGACCCAGAGTCCAAAGGCAGGCACTCAGAAGACCCCAAGTGTCATGCCAACAGACCCAGGATGCAGAGACATAAGTATGCACTTGTCCCATTCTCTAAAGGACCTTCTTGAGAGGGTGACTCAGCCAGCCCCGCATTCTCTATGTTNTTAGTTCCTCCAATTAATCTGTGAGCACAAGAGCATGGCCAGCCTGGCAGCCTCTGTGTCTTTCCAGGCCCTAAGGACACAGCCCAGCATGGGGCTCAGCTGTTTCAGCCAGTGGGGCTCCGCATGGACATCTGTGCTGTGTCTCTAGGGAGGGCATCACTCTGCCGTCTCAGCTCCTTTGATGCTGTGATGCAAACAGAATGGCCGTCGCACCTACATTGCAATGTCTGTGATNAGAGTGAGTTATCTCCCCTGCACGATCTCCCAGTGAGGTGGTTGTGTAATGGCAGGAGAATACTTTACCAGTGGGGACACTGAGGCACAGAAAGGTGTATAGACTCTTACTTGCCAGCACAAGTAAGTGGTAAAGTCAAGTTTGGAAATTTGCATAGTCGGACTCTACATCCACTCAACAGCAACGTGTCCAGCCTCCTGAAAGGAAATGAACACTCCCCCCAAGTTACTGCCTTCTTCTTTCTGTGGTGCCGTCACTTGACATGTCTTTTAAGAGTCCTTCCTCTCAGGTCTGGGTTGGCCTGCTTAATTACCAAGCCTTACCCACTGGGTGGGCACTGTGCTTCATGCTGAGCCAATCAGACTCCCTAAGAGCTTGACTCTGAGGCTGAGTGACAACATTGCCTGAGTCAGCCTCTCAATGGTGTCCCCCTTTGCTTCTTCCATTCTGAGACTCCCACAGTTTGCTCCCAATCAAGGGTGTGCATTTAATGCCTANAACTCAAGAACCCTATGGAAGTGACCATCACAGGAATGATTCATCTTCCATTTCATGTATAGCCGAATCCATGGGTGATTTGGTCCAGGACCCCCACAAATAACAAAATCTGAAGATGCTCAAGTTCCATATATAAAGTGACGTTGCGTTGGCATGTGACGTGTGCAGTGATNTACCTGATACAAGGTAAAGGTATTTGTTTTATACAGCTTAGTCAATAATGACAAGGAAAAGTCTATATATCTGATACAGGCAACACTTTCCCTGCCAAGTATTTTCAAACCATGGATGGGANCTGTGAGTATGGGAGCTGCAGANATGGAAGGTTGCTGTGGAGGGCTTTAGTAAGTGCTGGACATGGGCCCAAAAAGGACTAGGTTCAAATGTGGGCTCTGACACTCATTAGCTCTTGTCATCTTGAGGAAGTTCTCCTCTGAGCATCAGATTGCTCTTCTAAGTAATGAGGATATCCTCCTGGTGTATGAGCTATCCAGGAAGAGAGAAGAGCAGGTGCAAATGTTTGCTTTGTCAGCAGCCACAGGCCGCATGGATGGCCCCTTCGTTACCCTTTTCTGGGTCTATGACTTACACCCTGTAACTTCGGCTTCTTGGTTATCATGGAGGAGAGGCCCTTTCCTAGCTCTTTGCTGTTTTTTGTTTGTCTGTTTGTTTGCTTGTTTTGTGTTTTTGAGACAGGGTCTCACTATGTAGTTCAGGCTGGCCTTGAACTTGAGATCCCCCCTGCCTCAGGAGTACTGGGATTGCAGACACGTACTACCACACTCAGCGTTATCTACTGTCNCCCTGCATTTTAGTCTCAGCCACACATTCTGGGCAATGGGATGAATAGACATGGCTTCAGCAGACTTGAGAAGAGCTTACTGGGTTTGTTATCTTGTGCCACTGTCAGTGCATTCAGATAGGCATACCCAAGGTGGCCCACTGGGTTCAGGAGGAGGTGAGGACACAGGGGACAGAGCCATCTCTGGCTGAGCTAACCTAGATAACAAGTTAACCCAAGCCAAACCAGCAAAACCAGGCAAGATGAGCTAGGAGTTGGCTGTTGCAAACATAAATGATAAAAATAACAANTGATTGCTATTTTAAAACACTGAGGTGATTATTTTATCATGTGGCAATAGTTGATCAATAAATAAGCTGCTACCCAGAAGTGGTGGGCTGCCATAACAAAACCTAAAATGTGCTGCAATAGTTTCTGGAACTGGATGGTAGAATGAGTTATAGGAGAGGNAGAAAAATAAGTTGCAAGAGAATGTCTACAGGAGACCAGGAAAACAATGGCAGCACATGATAAACAGAGGTTAATCATTTGGTAGAACTGTTGGCCAGAGTAACTGGGGGAATACAGCATATATGTAATGAACCCCTGTGAAACATTTATCTAATTATTCTTTATCAATTAAGATAAATATCAATAAAGAGTTAGATAAATATCTTTATCAATAAAGAGTTGGNCGGGCGGTGGTCCCAGCACTTGGGAGGCAGAGGCAGGCAGATCTCTGTGATTTCGAGGCCAGCCTGGGCTACCGAGTGAGTTCCAGGACAGGCTCCAAAAGCTACACAGAGAAACCCTGTCTCGAAAAACCAACAACAACAACAAAACAATTCGGGAGTCAGATATCAGGGTAAGAACCTGAATGATCAGAGAAGCAGCAGAGAAGCTACCAGTGACCTCCTCTCTCTCTCCTTCCTTGATCCAAAAGGGGCGAGAGTCTTTCTGAGCCCTATCCTACTACTTCCTATGTCTCTCTATATGTCCTCTGTCCTCTAAAACCTCTATGGCTAATTTTGGTCANGAGTAGCTAGCTAGCTCTGATTCAAAGTAAACTTTCTTGACAGTCTTGGGAGTGTCAGAGTGCAATCAAAATATCCCACAACACCCCTGTTCTTGTGCAAAGAGGTTTCAAGGCAGNATATTGAAACTNTCAGACAACTTGAAGCTGAAAGAGCATTGATAAAGTGCTATGAACAAACACAAACTCAGAAAGTCAGCTCTCCAGTTTGCAAACACTATCAGAAAGAGGGTTGAAAGGTTGGAACTGTTTTATGTCTTTTGACATATGGCATGCAGTGGACTCAATCGCATAAGAAATGTTTAGGAAGCTGTGTTGTCACAGGGACTTGAGTGATTTCATGAGGTTCAAAATATAAAACGACTTTGGCTAGGTAGCAGCTTGAAGAGGTGGCTTGAGGGATGTGTTTTACAGCTCATAAGAAGTGGCAAGGAGGACGGCAGGAAAGGGAAGGTATCTCAAGAGGCAGGTGCCATGGAGAATGGCTGTGGAGTAGGTCTTGGAACTGACTGGAGAACGTCTCCACTCCCANGTACAGTAACTGGAAACATCTTCATAGCAGGATTTCAGAATAGCTACAGGCTGGTTATTGAGAAGGTGTGTCTCCCCTCCCCTCCAGTGCCAGTGATTTTTGTGGCTGTCCTATCCTTAGGGCATGTATTCTGGAAGTGTGGGGAATGGGTGACTTGTCCGTAGGAGTCTGGATCAAGAAGAGCTGCATCTGGTCCTGATGTGGAGCATGAAAGAGTGGCTTCTGAGCTTGGTACCACTGCTTACTTTAGAGATACTTAGCTCAAGCCCACACACTGCGAATCCGCCATAGTGTAGCTCAAGTCCGCATGCCACGGCATCTCTGTACCCTGGCCTCTCTATATCTCGGCCCACACGAGACATGAAGTAGAAAGCTGTTATTAGCTCAATTTTAGAGGTTTTTTTTTTTTAAGTTTTCTCAAGTTTTAGGTGGAAAGTCTTGTCACCACGCATGGGCGCCATTTGTAAGAAAAAGTTTTTCTGTGTCCTGCCTGGGCTCCCGCAGCTGCTCAGACCCAAGTAAACACACAGAGGCTTTTATCATTTNCAAACTTANNGCCTAATGNCTCAGGCTTCCNATCAGCTAGCTCTTANATCTTAAATTAACCCATTTCTATAAATCTGTACTTTGCCACTCGGCTCATGACTTACCGGTACCTTACATCTTGTTTATCCTCGTGGTGGCTAGCAGCGTCTGCTCTGCTCTGCTTTCTTCTTCCTCTTACCCTAGTCAGAATGTCCCACCTAACCTTATTCTGCCTCACCATTGGCCACACAGCTTTATTTATCAGCCAATCAAAACAACACATTTTCACAGCATACAAAACATCACCCATCAGAACTTTGCATTTCCCTCTGTGAGTGAGAGGTGTTTCCTCATCCCTGACCCATCTAGCCACATGACCTGTTTTGGCCAATAGGATGATACATTCTTGACAAGTACTTGAGTGGCAGAATATGCAGCTCTAATATTGATGTGACAGGGACATACTCAGGCTAGCTTAGTCGTCGGTGGAGGATGAGAGANGGGTGCAATAGGACCATNTCCAAGCCTGCCAGTTGAAGACTTGGCATGAGTTCATTCAAGACCTACAGAACAACCTGCCAACTCAGCCTAGATCAGCTGACTTTAGCCAATGCGCACACACGCATACGTGCACGTGCACGCACACACACACACAAGCACTCATGCACGCCCACGCACAGATCAGGAAACACACCGACAGTCTAAGAGGGTGTTTGCCATATTCTGACTACTTCAATGNCTCCACCAGGCACCTCCCTGAATCTATTCCCTTCGTAACAGAGCACTGCAGCTCCTTCCAGCCTTATGCCTTGGGATGGCCTTGGTACTTGCCATGCCAGCCAACTTCAGTGGAAGTGATGGTGAGTAGCCCCAAGTGGTAAGAGGCTCTCTCATTGCAGCTGGCTGTCTCTTCAGAGTGTGCAAGCCTGGGCTAGCCTCTTGAAGGATGAGAGACCATATGCAACAGAGCCTAGTCAGCCCAGATGTTGTAACAAAGGCTCCAGACAAGTGAGAGAGTCTAGCTCACACTTGATCTGCCAGTTGGCCACAGATGCATGAGTGAAACGAGCCAGAATGAAAACTCTCCCACAAAANGAAAAGCATCCTTAAGCCACAGCACTCTGTGGTCTGTTGTGACAACAGACAATTGATAAAGGCTGGATGCAGGCAGAGGGGAAGGAGAGACAAACAAGCATTGAGGATGAGAACTATGGGACTGCTGGGGGTCAGGGAATGAGCATCCAAATCTCTGGTTCAAAGGAGANAGAGGGCAACCCCAATGTGTCCTCAACCCAGAAGATCCAAACCCTCCGCTGTCTGACTGGCTGGACCGCTGTCAGGTGACAGATTAAATGAAGGTCTCATTCCATGGCTGACAGCTACCAGACTGCAGGTTGGATGTCTGCCGAGTTCATTAGCAAACAGGTTCACCCGGGGAAGGCTGTTTTATAGTTCTTTCATTTTCTTTTTTCTTACTTGCTATCAAAAGCTGATTCTGCAGCCCCAGTGGGTTCCAGTATTCCTCTCACTGGATGGTGTTTCCTTGGTTCATGTGCAGGAACACAAACAGGGGCTGAGTGGGAACCCACCCAGTCAGAGCCAAGTTGGAGGCCCAGGGTTCTATGACACTAGGAAGGAGACCCTGCATGAAGAACTGGGAGAGTGATGGTGGGGGGGCCTTAGGCCTTTATGTTGGTTGCTCTATGAATGTGTAGTGGGGGGTTGTCTTAGGAAATGCGCTACCTAAGCACCCAGGTGGACTGCCTCCCATTATCACTTGGAATTCCCGGGCTTCAGGTAGAAGTGGCTTTGCAAGGCAGGCCCTTCTTTCTCCACCCAGCCATCTCCCCTTCNAACTTTCCCCAGCTCAAGACTGCACCTGCGGCTTCCCAAGCCTAGGTCAGTCTATGTCACTCTCAGTCTTCCGCCCGTATGAGTTGAAAAACACTGGTCTTGGCACCTGGCAGTTANGAATCAGGTCCTCAATTTCCCCATCGTTAACCTGCATAAGCAGTGGGACTTTCAGATAGGGTGGAAATGGTGGTGGTGATGGGGAGGAATGGGGCCCTTCCAGCCTGTAACTTCCGTCCATTTCGTAACTCTCCGATTTCAGAGCTCCTAGGTTTCCCCTTGGGAGAAAGAAAACCTCATGTCCCCGCCCTTGGCCTTTTGGATGACTTTATTTATTTACTTATTTATTTTTTAAGTACAGTGGTCCCCAAGGCAAACCCAAGTCCTGCGGTGCTCGGGGCTGTGGGCCCCACATTTGGGAACCTGTACTTATACCAGAGGTCTGCCGTGGGTCGAGGGTATTGGAATGACAAACTATTTCTGCTTCCCTCCTAGGGCAGCGGGCTGGGCGACCGCCNGTCTCCTCTGGGATCTCCTAGGGTTTGTTTCTGCCTGCAAGCGAGGAGCCGCTCTCCCCCAAGAGGTGATGAACCTCCT
The DNA here is from genome assembly GCA_001675575.1 of Neotoma lepida. Classification (NCBI taxonomy): domain Eukaryota; kingdom Metazoa; phylum Chordata; class Mammalia; order Rodentia; family Cricetidae; genus Neotoma; species Neotoma lepida. The sequence goes on from LZPO01027366.1 coordinate 1,244,411, forward strand.
CCCTGAGCTCCCCTGGGAGCTGTGAACTTGGGAAAGGCAGAAAGTCTGGCTCTCTTGAAGGAGGGGACACTAGCTCCGGACTCAGCTACCTCTGGACCTCCAACTCTGCAGCAAAGCCTTCCGCGGCGACAGAAAAGTGTCTAGAGTAGCACAACAGGCATCCAATGACGGTAAAAGTTAAGCATTACATCATCACTGTGGGCTATCATTGGCGGACATCGCAGCCCCAGTCCTGCAGCCCCAGAGCTGCCTGTTTGCAGCTCAGGATGCCCTAAACTCTACTCCGGACTTTGCAGGGAACAAGGGAACGCCCCTACTGGGCAGACCTCTGGGCCTGCAGGAGGTCTGGTTCCGCAGTTAATTAGGAGAGAGGCAGGGAGAGCACAGGCGACGGTTTCCTCGGCTCTGTCCCCCTCCTAAATTTCACCATCTGAAGAAACTGCCTAAACCAGATTTTTCCAATTTAGGTGATGCCCACAGCTTGCACTCACAGGGACGGTCCTGCCAAGGGCTGAGAGGCCTGCAACCAGTTTGTCTTGTGCTTCTTTTGGGAAGTGGGCATTGGAATAATGGTTAATGTTAACTGTNTGTTTTCTGAAGATCAGACTCTGGGATGAGCCTCATCCAGGAGTTCATTCTNTCTAGATACTGGCTCCCCAGGCAGCCCCGATCGCTTAGAGATATCCACCATCGGCTTTGAAAATGGGTGAGAAGTTGTGCTGACTCCAGGCCTTAGAGCTCACAGAAAGCTAGGACTGAGCCAGCAGGCAGGCTGCATAGCTCTTAACCCCGTGCTTGGGGGAGGAACTAGGCCACCGACCCCCACCATTGTACTTGGTTTGAATCCCCAGCCTGGTGGGCGGTTCTACTGGGAGCTTCCCCAGCTGTCTTGTCAGCACAGAACATTTTGAGGAACAGTCTCCAGAGCGCCTGGAGAATTTCAGCTCCCCTACCACCGCAGGAATGGTGGTGTATAAATCAGAAGAAGTTTGTCGGGTCCATGGTGGCATTTGATGCTGGCACATTACTGCTCTCCCACCTCTCAAGTTTGAGCGCTGCAGATTTCCCCATTATCTTGTGAAACACACCCCTTCTTGTCCCCTTTCTTCTTCAGGCCTCAGCACTAGGAAAGGATAGAAACTCTCAACTCCTAAGGAAATCTGAGAAGCCCTGCCTGTACTCTCTATCCGAGCATGCTGGCATGAAGTCCTGAGCCCCACAGTTTGGTCCCTGAGGGTGCTAGCTCTTTGGGACCAGGGTGAGGGAGCAGGTGTCTGGAGGCTCAATAGAATGGGCATCTTGGGCCTTAGGGAGACCTCCAGGGAGCTAAACTTGTTGACTTAGATCACTCGTGTTTCNTCTACTTGCCTATTACTTCTGGTGGATGCTTGGAAGGCAGTGGAGAANGATTTGGCTCCAAGGGGCTGTCTGGTGGAAGAAACCACAGGCTCAGTCAGTGTGGCACTGGCAGGCTCACCAAGGGTCCCATAGCAAGAACTTGGAAACTATGCAAAATGAGCCTTCTTGCAGCAGCGAGTGAGCCCCCTGTCTGCAGAAGCAGGCAAGAAGAGCCCTGAGTGCCCAGAGGAGCAGGCAAACCAGCAGAGAACCAGACACTGCAGCAGTCAACTGCACTGAGGCCTGGGGAGTGCCAGTAAGAGGGTCAGCATGGGCATCTGGGAGCACAGGCGGAAGGCCCCGAAGGCTGCTTCACAGTCTTTTGGTAAGCCTTCACGGAGACTGGAAGCCCATAGTACCGACTGGGGAGGAGACTTGCATTCACCCACATATTGTTTCTGAATTAGAAAGGCATGCTGCAGAAAAAATGCAGGTAGCCATAGAGGACAGGACTTGGTGGTGGCGATGGTGGGGGCTTTAACAATGCACAGAGTGTCCTTTACTACAGGAGCAGAATTGATTCCTGGGTAGATGCTTCTGGGAGACATTTCCCCAACTCCATGCAGTTCTAGGAGGGGCCTGGGCCCCTTGACAAGCCTGTATACAGGGCACTATCTCTTCCTACCCCCGCCACCTTGCCCATCCTTGTCCATGAGCTGCTCCAGAAGGATGCAGCTTGAGAAGACTCTGGGAGCTGCGTATCCTAGCAACCCAGCAACCTCGGAGGCTGGCATCTGCAGGGCTAGGCCCAGACTCAAAGCTCTAATTCCCTAGCCATATCTTAATGGGGAGCTTTCCCTCAGGGATATAGGAGGGGAGGAGTGAGAAAGGGCGGGGAGGGGGAGGGGTGCAGCATTGCAGTCCAGGTCAAGCCTCCCCTGCAGGACAGCAAGGGATGGAAAAAGGGGAACTGTAAGGGAGTGGTTCTGTAGCTGGCTATGCTACCTGTCCGTTAGTCACTCTAGGCAGTGGTTATCCATGATGTTAGACAGCTAGCATCACAGGGCATCAGGAACCCTGCCACTTTAGGTGGAAGGTCACTCTGCCAAAACACCCAACCCAAATCACAGCAAGCCTCTAGAAGTGTCCCCAGCCACAAAATTTGTTGGCATGACAAAGAAGACAATACATGAACAGGCTAATGTGTTTAAATCACACCACAGGGCTGGGGTCAGATTTTATCTGTGGAAAAGGAAAAGAATAAAAAAGATGGGGTTGAGGGAGAAAGCTGGCTGAGGATGTAGGTCAGTTGGTAGAGTACTTGCCTTGTATGCAAGAAACTCTGGGTTCAATCCTCAGCACCGCAGGAAAACAGACTAGATGGAGTGGTGCATACGTGAAATCTCAGCGCTGNAAAGGTGGAGACAGGAGAATCAGAAGTTCAAGGTCATTATGGGGGGAAAAAAAGCCATAGGGAAAACAAGAGACTAACAGAAGCATTAAAGAAACATCTACCAGTTATAACAGGGACAAACAGACAAACACGGACAGAACAACCATCACAATGANAAGGAAAACATTCCCAAAACAATATTTAGCAATATTGGCAATATTTGAAATAGACCATCTAATGAGGTCAGGAATGGCTTTCATGTTTGAGCTGTGTGAAGATGGTGTTGGGATATGGTTTAGAAGTGGTCTGATTATATATAGGGATTCCTATATTCAGATGTGAGCTTTAACATAATCCATAATGGAGACAGGGAGGGCAGAAAGGGTTGGCAAAGCCGAGGTCAGTGCTGGCTGGTTCTTATCGGAGATGGATGGTGGTGGACACAGGGGAGGGGCTTTCAAAACCTCCATCTCATAGGCTACAAACTAACCCTTTGGTATATAGTTGAAAGTTTTCATGGTAATGTATTCCTACAGAAATGCTATTCCTGAGGTGATATATAGGTCAAATAGCCTGATTTGACTATTGCATACTATACTAATGTATCCACATGTAACCATACCTTGAAATACGTGCAACTGTGATGTGTCTACTAAAATTAAAGTCATATTATTAAAGTTCTCTTAGGTCAGAGGCAGAGGCAGGAGAATAAAAGATTCCAGGCTAGCCTGAGCTACACAGTGAGACATCCATCTCAAAAAATGAAGGAGGTTGGGCAATATAGCCCAGTAGGTAATGGCGCTTGCCACCAAGCATAACACCCTGAGTTCGATCCCTGGAACCCACACAGTGGAAGAAGAGAACCAACTTATGCAAGTTGTCCTATGACCTTCACACATGTACCATGACATTTACACACACACACACACACACACACACACACACACACACACACAGAGAGAGAGAGAGAGAGAGAGAGAGAG
>LZPO01027366.1:1248199-1259812 GCA_001675575.1 Neotoma lepida
CACACACACACACACACACACACACACACACACACACACACGCACACACACACTTTTAGAGGCATAGGGCCCAAGCTGTCTTTCCAGAAATTTCTGTCCTGAGAGCTTCTCGATATCAGCACTGAACTCTATAGGGAGTGTCATAAAAGAAGCAGGGAGCAACGCACTGCTAACAACAGACATGGTGGGAGTAACAGTCTGCTGGTCATGGGCATCAGATCCCCAGCAACAGGCCTGGACCTGTCTGAAATGTGGAGATGGCTTCATTAGCATTCTAGTTGCTCCATAAAGAACAGTAAAGAGTCAAAAAATCCAAAGAGCAACATCAGCAAGGAAGGGAAANGTTTGCTTGCTAAAGCAAGGAGCCCAGAGTCATTCCCAGATCGTTCAAGGCCCCTGAAGAACATTAGCTAAAGACTCAGCCATNGGGACAGAGACTTGAGATCCCAGAAGCCTGAAGCCTTGGACTCCACCTCAGCCCGGCATTAGTTCGGCACTCTCTACAAAGCTCTCAGCTTTGAGAGCCATGTACCCTGCCTGCTTCTGCAGTTGTGGCTCCCATAGNGAGAGAAGGCTGGGTCTCTCTACTAAGTCCCTCAGTTCATCCCAGTTTTAGCTGAGTCAATTATTTGAACAATCACCAGGTCTTTTTTGTTGTTAATGTCTTCCCTTTGCTGAGCTCTGTGCTGTGTGTGGATTCTATCTCAAGTTNCTGAGTAAATCTGGCTTTACCTCTTAACAGTTTTGTGGCCTTGAGCATACATTTAACCTGTACTTGGGCCTCAGTTTCTTTACTTGCAAATCCTGGCTAATAATAGATAAATNAGATAAAGTGTGTAAACTTTTCAATGGCCTCTGATACATTGCAGGGCTCAATAAATGGTAAATATTATTATTAATATCATTACACAAAACCTGATGTGCTTTACAGTGAATTCAAACTGTGGTTCTGAAGGACCTGTGATGTAAGATCTCCTTAGAGACAGTTGTCCCTAAGCTGTGGGGGATAAGAGAGTCAGAAAGTGTTAGATGACCCCTCTGCATTGATTATNCCCTTCTCCCTTGATAATGAACTTGAGNCGGTTTTTCAGACTCCCTTGCTGCTAGATAGGGCCACATGACCAAGTCTTGGCCACAAACTGGGATTCTGAGTATTATTTGGAACTTCTGGAAGAGCCACTTGAAAGGAACTAATTCNCCAAGGAAGATAATCCCTTTGTCCTNNTCTTTTCCTGCCACTGGTTTGAAATACTGACGTGATGACTTGAGCTCCATCATCTACTTTAGCAGTGAGAGTTGACGGAACTCTACATGTTCACTGAACATAGTAGGAGCTTTCATTTCTGATGATATAAGGTCTCTGGGCTTTCTAGCCCCCTCCCTTGTTTGTTTGTATGCAAGAGAAGTAAACTTCCTTCTTGTTGAAGCTCCCTGCCCCCTTCTTTGTTTTACTGATAAATATAGCTGAATCTAACCCCAGAGGTGATATTGCAGCTGGGAAAGGGGTTACCAAGTACAGTATAACGATGTTCTAACCCTCCATCTNGCCATTTCAGTGACACCCATGGGAAACCAGCCCTGCCCAACCTTAACAAATATGGTGAGTAGTGAGAGAATATGGAAATAGCCAGAAAGACAAGGAGAAGGCTTTTTCATGATCTTGGGACCACTCAAATAAGGTTTAGAGCAGTGGTTCTCAACCTTCCTTGTAAGAGAAAGTTTTTCTGTGTCCCGNCCGGGATCCCACGGCCGCTTAGACCCAAGTAAACACACAGAGGCTTATATCATTTTTAAACTATGGCCACGGCAGGCTTCTTGCTAGCTAGCTCTTACTAAATGAGTTTAAATCTTAAATTAACTCATTTTATAAATCTATGTCGCCACGTGTTCCATGTGGCTTTACCTGTGTGCCATTACATGCTGTTCTCTAGATGACAGAATGGCGTCTGCCCAGCTCTGCTTTCTTTCTCTCTCCCCCTAGTTCGAATGTCCCGCCTAACTGTATTCTGCCTCAACATTGGCCAAACAGCTTTATTTATCAACCAATCAGAGCAACACATTTTCAGAAAGACATTCCCATCACTCCTAATGCTGTGACATTTTAATATAGTTGCTCATGTTGTGGTGACCTCAACCATAAAATTATTTCATTGCTACTTCATAACTGTAATTTTGCCACTGTTGTGAGTTGTAATGTAAATATCTGATAGGCAGGATATCTGATATGTGACCCCCCCCCAAGGGGGTCTTGACCCACAGGTTGAGAACCGCTGGTCTAGAGGGTGAGCAAAGCATAGGGGTTCCATGAGTAATTCGAACTGTGAACCTGGTTGACTTGATAGCAGAGAGAGGGAAAGGGAGAGGGGGGAAAAGAAGAGGAGAGAGAGGAGAGAGAAGAGAGAAGAACATCAGTGAAGTCAGAAGAATCAGATTATAGAGGCCACTGAGAGGCAGATCCTCCAGCCTTGTCCTTGAACTTGAGACAATGAAAAGCACAGATGGGTAGTGGAAACTAGATGCCTTGGTGTTTTAATGTCGTGCAGTCTAAGTTACGATTGTATCATACTGAGTCATTCCTGCTAGCCTAAGAAATCACAAGGCATCCAGGTCAAAGGTGAGCAGGCACAAACAGGTGTCATCTCTCAATAGGAGGAACGTCAAGGTCAGAGCACAGGAGAGCATTTGCGTGGAATTGTTGCCATCACCTTTGGAAGCATCCTTTGGGTGCAGGGGGAGGATCATGAGACCTGTCTTGCTCAGAGGCCCCCATGGTGGATACCTTCTTTTTCAGCTGTTCCCTGGCCTGCTCCTGAGCATTCGTTGCCTCTCACCATCTTCTAAATGGGATCTGCACCGTGCACCTAAATTATTTATGGAAAGCAACTGTATCTTTGGTGGAAAACGTCCAAGAAAGAACTTAAGCACTGAAGTAATTAGCTAATGCAATTGAAACGAAGGGAATAGTTCAGACTCTTTAAATATGACTCAAAAAGAAGGAGAAATGGATTCTTCAGTAGGAGGTGAGATAATCCCCATCACTGTCCAAAATTACTGGTGCTATGAGTCATTCAGCAGCATCTCCTGAGAGCCTGAGAGGTGCCAAACACTGTGCTCCCTCCCGGCTGGAGGTGAAGCCAAGCTAGGTTCCACCTGNGACTGGCTTAAACCTCCCAAGAGAATGGATGGGAAAGGTGGACTGTGGCAGGCTAAGCGCTCCGATGGTGCAAGGAAATCTGTACCACGGGAATGAAAGGGGGATGGACTCACAGAGCTCGCCCGGGAGCTGAGTTTTGATGGAGGACAAGGGTCTTCCCAAAAACATCTTCCTGGCAGCTCCCCGAAGCTTGATTGTGTCAACCAATCATGGTCGAAACTTTGTGTGTCACATAGACCCAAGGTTTGAATAAATGTGTGCTATACAATCATGTCTTGATACCTATGGGGAGCCTCCCCTCTCAGGGTTTCTATTGCTGNNCTAGAACACCATGGCCAAAAGCAACTTGGGGAAGAAAGAGTTTAGTTCATCTTATAATGCTNAGGTCACACTCCATTACCAAGGGAAGCTAAGGNAGGAACCTGGAGGTAGGAATTAAATGAAGCAGAGGCCATGGAGGGGTGCTTCGTATGGGCTTGTTCCCATGGCTTACTCAGCCTGTTTTCTTATACAACTTAGGACCATCTACCCAGGAGTGGTAAATGCCCCCTAGATATGCCCACAGGCCAATCTGATAGAAGCAACTCCTCAACTGAGATTTTCTCTTCCCAGATGTACTGGCTGGTTTTGTGTGTTAACTTGACATAAGCTAGAGTCATCAGAGAGGAAGGAGCCTCAGTTGAGGAAAAGCCTCCATGAGATCCAGCTGTAAGGCATTTTCTCAACTAGTGATCAACAGTGGAGTGCCTAGCCCATGGTAGGTGGTGCCATCCCTGGGCTGGTGGTCTTGGGATCTATAAGAAAGCAGGCTGAGCAAGCCATGGGAAGCAAACCAGTAAGCAGCACCCCTCCATGGCCTCTGCCTCAGCTCCTATCTCTAGAATCCTGCCTTATTTGAGTTCCTGTCCTGATTTCCTTTGGTGATGAACAGCAGTGTAGAAGTGTAAGCTGAATAAACCCTTTCCTCCCCAACTTGCTNTTTGGTCATGGTGTTTCGTTACAGCAATAGAAGCCCTAAGACACCAGATATGTCTAGGTTTGTATCAAATTGACCAAATTCAACCAGCANACCCCCTTCAAGGGCCTCAAATTTATTGATGCCTAAGTTCNCTATATAAAATGGTATAGCATTTGCATATAATATATATACATGTCTTCTTTTAATCCTTTTTTGGTCAAGGCTTCTTAAAGTTTTTCCATTCATAACCCTTTTTATTGGAGAAATTTGTATGTACCCTGGGCAGGTAGGCATTAAAATAGGCAGACATGGGCCAGTTTAGATGGCTCAGCTGCTAAAAAACACTCTCCTCAAAGTCTGACGTTCCTCGGAACCCTGTAAAGTTAGAAGGAGAGAACAGGCTGCGTGCACTTGTTCTCTGACCTTAGCATGTACACTGTGCAATGCGTGGATGTGAACACACACACACACACACACACACACACACACAGAGCAATAAAGAAAAGTTTACAGATCAAATGTTTATTGTTAGCAAACCATAAATGAATTTATTTAAAAAATTTTTGGTATGCATATAACTATCATTTGCTAAAGATAAAAGCAAATTCACATGCTAATGAGATGAATGTGTTTATTTTTATTTTTTACATACATTTATTTATTTACTTTTCAATCATCTATCTACTCATCCATCCATCGATTCATCCATCTATCTATCTTTGTGTGTCAGTGTATGTGCACTGCACGCATACCNGTGACCATGGAGGCCAGAAGAGGACATCAGGCCTCCTGGAGCTAGAGTTACAGGCGGTTGTGAGCCACCTGACATGGGTGCTGGGAACTGAACCCAGATCCTCTGCAGGAGCAGCTTTTACCTGTCGAGCTCCTCTCCACCCCTGTGCATCTTTATTTTCACATAAAGAATTGACTCTTGGCTAGTGTTTGCTACTGAGGGACACAGAGTGTCATCAGTGCTTTCCAGAGCTGACCGATGTTTTGATTTTAGAATCATGGATGCTGAGAACGCCGATTCACATAAATATGTTTAACAAATGGTAGAAGAATATCCAGAGCCATTTCAGAAACTGTTCATAATTCTGTTCCAATCCCAAAGCAAAATTAATTTAGTGATTTATTTTTTAAATGACACTTAAGTCAGCAACTCTAACAGCAATTTTCAAAATCAGGTATTTTAGCACCATTCAATCCAAAGATGTACTAATTCGATGTTTACAGGCTGAGGAATGGCAGTAGGAAAATATTAAAAGTCTTCGTTATCTTTTACTAAGCCGTCATGCTTCTCCAGGAGCAGAAGACAGTTTATGTGCAGTAGAAGCACTGCAATTCACAGCATGTGGCAGTCTGGGATCTGAGCTGAGGGGCCAGGCAGTGTTGGCAGATGTGGCCAGGTGTGATGATATGCACAGGGCTCACCGCATGTGTGCTACCTTCAGAGCCAAGGGTGAAGAGGGGTCTGGGTGTGCTCAGCCAGAAACACTTTGGATTCATTACACATTTGATTTTGAACTAATTTTTGGTCATTGTCTAACTCCGAAACCTTTTTCTGTGTCCCCTACACTTAGCTACACAACTCCTTATGGGGTTGAAAACCTATACTGAAGAGGCAGGCTCTGTGTTATTTACTCAAGCAATGAGTGCTGTACGAATAGTTGCTGTTCTGCTTCGTTTNGGGAGTAATGAGGAAAACATCTGTACATATTCAGTACAGTGGCAATTTTTTTCTCCGAGTATTTTCAGCCCACGGTTGGTTGAATCCACAGATGCCAATTACACAGCAATATGGGGCCACTCAGGGAAAGCAAACGCTTCAAGCCCAGAGGCAATCAGCCAGTCATATTTAGGGCAGTGCAGGGCCATCCACATTTTAAATGATCTCTGGGATTCACTGTTTAAATGAGGCACACCACATGAGCATGTTTTGAATGCCCTGTATCTTAAGGGAAAACCACCCATCCTTATGTAAGTTTTAAAAGCACTCTGCCGCATTCTCTAATGTTCTCAGTAGCTTTGTGAGGAAGTTTATCCCTGTTTTCTTCATCAGGTTCAGCAAGTTTGATTGTGTTGCTCAAGGGGGAGATGGCATGGTCAAAATCAGAGATGGAACTCCAACCTCAAACCTTCACAAGGTGGACAATTAATCTCTCTGACACCAGTTCTTCCAGGATGCCAGATGAAAGACATGCAAGGAATTGGCCTTGGACAACTACATGCAGAAAGCTTACTGAAGGAGTACTCGACAGTGTGGAGTGTCCCNACGGAGGTTTTCCCAGGCAGGATGGGACATGTTGTAGATCCCAGCTGCCCACATTCTACTGGATGGAACTTGGTCCCACAGACCCGTCTCAAGGCTTGGATGGTTGCAGACTAGGTCCTCAGGCAGTCAGTCTTCCAGAACTGATACTAAGAAAGAGGTCCGGAGNNTTTGGTGTTCACTGGCCGTCTATCTCTGTTACAAACCAGCACTACAGGTCACTTGTAGGCATCTACCAAGCTGCCTTCTAAGAGGTCTGAATGTATTGATGCAGTGAACCCTTATAACGAAACTCACCGATCTGAGTCCTTGCTGCTGTGGTCTGAATGTCTGTTTGCTCCAAAATACATGTTGAAATTTAATTGCCATGGAATTGAGGGGTGGGACCTTTAAAAGTGTTAGTCATGATATCTAGCGCTCTCTCTCTCTCTCTCTCTCTCTCTCTCTCTCTCTCTCTCTCTCTTTCTCTCTCACACACACCCTGTGACGCCATCCGCTATGTATGAGATACACTGCAGAAGCCCCTTGCCAGATGTGGTCCCTGGCTCTTGGATGTCACAACCTCCTGGACTGAAAGCCTGTACCTCTCTGCTTACTGTGAATGACACAGTCTGTGATGTCCTGTCACTGCATACAAAATAGACACAGACTGCCACCATTTTAGGATAAGGGACACGAAGCACAAAGAAAGGCAGAGTGACGAAGTACCAACTGAGACTCCCACTCTGGCCCCTGGAGCCCAGCTGTGTCAACCCCACATATTGCTGGGTGGCTTCTCCTCTAGCTCCCTGTCTCCATCCAGGTCTGCCTTTTCGAGTCTCAGGTGTCACCTCTTTTCATAGCTCACTCCTGGCTTCATCTCTCCCCAGCCTGTGTGCTCTGAACACTTGGGCTTCTGTCCCTCTGAGCAGCTCACAAGTCCCTACTCTCTCCAAGGAGCCTTCTTTCTAGAATGTTCTTCCCTCCTTCCTAGTTCCTCAAGGTGAGGCTCAGGAATCTCCCTCTGGCTTCTTCAGACAGGTCACTCTTCTATGTCCCTGGTCTCGATCCAGACCTAGCCTGTCCCACACTACCTTGTCAGGGCTCCTTACTTGAGTCTCTCTCTAGAACTGGACCAGCTCACTGTTGCATCCACTATTTTCCCATGAGACCCACAGTGGAGCTGGGCTCTCACACTGGCACTTCAGGGAGAGAGATCATGGTTCTATGGTTGTCCCCCCCCTCCACCCGTCATTGCTGGCTGTAGACCTATTGGCAGCTTGTCTGTGTAGGGAAACTATGGTCTTGAATTCTGGCAGACTGATAATCAATATGATGGCCAAGTGCCACTCCAGTGATCTGACGTACTCTCTGTAGGGCCATTCCAACACAGGCAGGGCTGAGGATCAAGCGAAGTGAACGTGGTGCTCTTGGCCCTTGCTGAAGTTGCTGGTTCTGAGTTAGTGGAGCTTGCCTGCAATGCTCAGTCTCTCACTGGCAGGGCTCTTTAGTGTCCTGTCTTAGTGGAAAGAACTTGACCCTTCATACCCCAGGCCTGGCATTCAATGCCTAGGAGCTGGGGAGATTGGTCAGGTCTGGGAGATGTCATGGACCCATGACACTTGGCACATGGTGGGGCAGCAGTGAAGATGCTTGTCAAAAGCTGTGCTGTTACCAGGGTTCTCTGACTCCACAGATCATGACTGATGGCCATTGCCGGGTAACGGGCACTGTTCTAGAANTTTCATTAAGTAACTCACTTAGTCCCTCCCTCCATTTTATAGATGAGGAAAGAGGCACAGAAAAATCAAAGAGCTCAGCTAAGGCCACACATCCAGGGACCAGCAGAAGCAGAACCTGGGCCCAGGCGGTGGGGCTCCAGACTTGGCATGATTAACTCCTTCGCAATGTTTCCTCTGGTTTCTGAGGTAATGAATATTCATGTTCTCACTGAATATTGATGAGCTTCTGCCCTGATCAGATTTGGGCCTGGACATTGGGAATATAAGGGTNCTGCTAACCAGGAGAGAGACCAAAGGCAGGCCCTGGAGATAGACTGGAAGGAATTTTGTTGTTCCTAGGGAGGAACCCCACCTCCTTCAATATCTTCTCTGGGGAGCAACTCTTAACATGTGACCTTAGCCTGAGCTAGAAGCCAGTGAACAACCACAGGGCAGCAGGCAGGAGGCAGAGAGAGCAGCCGTGGCCCCCGCTTGTGCGCTCACAGTGTCCTTTCTCTGCTATCCCAGTCTCTAAGGACTCGAGTCCTTGTCAGTGCTCTGTGCCCTCTCTAGGCTCTGACTCTCATTGTCACAGCCTGTGGGCTTCTTAACTACTTGTCTTTCAGAAAATCAATTCCATCCCATTATTTACTAATTGCTTAGTTATTGTTTTGATGGATGGAGCAGGGCACTCAGCCCTCTGGGCTTCCATAAAATAAATTGACTTTCAGCCCACATCACTGCATAAATAATAAATAGATCCTCGAGTTGGGAGGCCAGGAAGTGTATTACAGGATACCATATCCTGTGTTCTTGCTGCCGGGGACTCACAGGGTGGGTACCCCATCTGTCAGTCTCTGTAAAGATCCTGATTACTGCAGTTGATGGGANGGGGAGACTGGNACAGGAGCAGAGTGATTCAAGTTAAAGAGAAGCAGGCAAACCAAGGAAAGGCCAGACATGCCCTGTCCCAGGACCTCTCTTGCTGGACCACCATATCTGTTGGCATCATGGCTTCCTCCATCAGGCTAGGGGCAACAGCAGNATTCACCANCCAGGGTGGAGCTTTATGGGGTNGAGGGTGTCATGTGNCTACCTGGGAGGAGAGAGGCTGAGAGCCATACCTAGCCTGGCATCAGCCATTCATCTGTTGCATTGACTCTTGTTCCAAATAGGTCACATTTATGACTCATACTTCCTAGGCTAGGTTAGACACTGGCATGGTTATTCATAGCTATTTTTCCATCTGACGAGAGCCTGTGGGAATTTGAAATTTATATCACCAGTTCTTANGGANGNCTTACTCTGAACCAAGTCCTGTTCGGGTTGTTATTCACCATGGCTCTATAAAGTAGATGTGGTCTTATGCATATTTTATTCNAAGATGAAGCCCAGAGTTAGGTCAACCTGCTTAACCTAGTAAGGAAGAGGCTGGCATCCATTCCAGGTGGCTAACCCTCAGCTAAGCTGCGTCTTCTGTCTTCATTCTCCTGTTACACACCTGCGTTGAGCATTGTAAAATTCTCTCCACGCTTTGATCGTGCATCCCACCATAACAATTTCTGAGCATGCACCCCTCCAATGAATATCTGCTGGTGTGTNGGTACAATCATGTTTTGTTTTGTTTTTAAAGTACTGCTATCAAGAATCAACACCTCAATGGGCGGTGGTGACTCACGCCTTTTATCCCAGCACTGGGGAGCCAGAAGCAGGCGGATCTCTGTGAGTTCGAGGCCAGCCTGGTCTATAAAGTGAGTGCACAGGGCACTGACAAGGACTCGAGTCCTTAGAGACTGGGATAGCAGAGATAGGACATTGTGAGTGCACAAGTGGGGGCCACGGCTGCTCTCTCTGCCTCCTGCCTGCTGCCCTGTGGCTATTTGCTGGCTTCTAGCTCAGGCTCAGGTCACATATTAAGAGTTGTCACGCTAGCCAGATTTCTATGTGGTGTTGGGGATCTGAACTCAGGTCCTCATGCTTATATTGCAAGAATTTTACTGNCTAGCTATCACAGCAACTGAAAAGCCAGCACTGTTACATAGAGGAACCCTGTTTCAAACCCTCTCCCCNACAAAGACCCAACAAAAATAAACAAACAAAAAAGTACTTCAAGTCTTGGTATACACTTAGTGCAAAGGTGAATCTGCTCTTTATATAGATTTTCAGATTTAGGGAGAAGGAATCCTAGTATATTTGTCATTTGTATTGTCTTAGACTGTCCTTGGAAGAAGATAGCCAGCTCTGTCATTTGCCCTTCGTTTTCCCCTCTTGGATTTATACGATTTTCATAGATCTTATACAGCTCATAGATTATATGTGTGCGTGTATGCATGTGTGTTCATGCAGTATTTTCCTCTCTCTGCCTCCAACTTGTGTTTTGAGGCAGGGTCTCTCCCTCAGCCCAGAGTTCATGTATTGGCTAGACTTGGTGGCCAGCAAATTCTGGTGATCTNCTTGTCTCCATGCACNGNCCACACNCCATGAAGCTCTGGGATTACAGATAATTGCCACCCTAGCCAGATTTCTATGTGGCGCTGGGGATCTGAACTCAGGTCCTCATGCTTNTATGGCAGGAATTTTACCGGCTAGCTGTCACAGCAACNGAAAAGTATGTGCATGTGTGTGTGTTTCCTTATATTTCCAAAAATAAATGATCGAAGAAATCCTAACATTAATANAAAAGACAAACGGGCTGTGGATCCTTCTGGATGTCCCTAATTTGATGATTTTACTTGGGATCAAGTAGGTGAAAAATTGAAAANTCAAAATATTTCTTTCTTCAAAATCACCTTCTAAACTGATAGACATGAGCCNGATTCTTACAGTCTAACCACGTTGGGGAAATGGCTTTAAATGACCCAGAAACACATTGCTTTGACTGTGTATCCTAAAGAAAAAAAGAAACAAACAAAGCAATCTTTAACCGCATTAAATTGGATTCTGTTAGTGACGATATCAGTAAGATGGTTGTCTTAGGGTTTCTATTGCTATAATAAAACATCATGACCAATACCAAGTTGGGAAGGAATGGGTTTGTTTCAGTTTACACTTCCACATCACAGTCCACTGCTGAGCGAAGTCAGGGTGGGAACCTGGTGGCAGAAGCCGATGCAGAGGCCATGGAGGGGTGCTGCTTCCTGACTTTCTTCCCATGGCTTACTCAGTCTACTTTAGAGAGCTCCCAGGACCACCAGCCCAGGGGTGGCACCTCCCACAGTGAGCTGGGCCCTTCCACACCAATCATCAATCAAGAAAATGTCCTGCAGACTCGCCTGTAGGACAATCCTATGGAGGCATTTTCTCAAGATTCCTTCTTCCCAGATGACTCTTGCTTGTGTCAAGTTGACACAAAAGCTAGTCAACACTATTATTTTCAAACTATTCTTGTATTGAATGGATAGTTGATAAATGGATAGAGCTGAGATAGATGGTGGATAGAAAGATTCAGAGGAGTCTATAAGGTGACACAACATCTGGGAGGGAGCAGAAAAGTATGAAGGAGAAAAGAGATAGAACGCTTTTTTTAGAT
>LZPO01027366.1:1277304-1290465 GCA_001675575.1 Neotoma lepida
CCCTTTAACGAAGCTCTGGCAGATGCTGGCTCACATGTGGTACCCACTGCCCCACATCCTTGTAGGGATTCAGGAGAGCCATGCTTGGGCTGCCTGTCACTCTCCTGATGCCCTTTCTTCAGGGTCCCTTGAGAGACATCTGGTGCTACCACTTACCACAGAATTGACCTCCCCCCGCAACCAAGTGTTCCAGTAGCCTACAGGGAAACAGTTTGGAGTGTCTTCAACATAGACATGGATCCAGAACCCAGGGCAAGAGAGCTTAGGCACCAAGTGCCACAGATTCTGGAAGGCATTGTTAGGGAGAAAAGAGAATTCCCTCTTTCAGCATCCTTGTCTAGGTTTGCAAGGCGTGTGTGTGTGTGTGTGTGTGTGTGTGTGTGTGTGTCTAAGTATGAAGCTGAAGATGAAGCCAAGGACAAAGCATGTGTTTTTGAAGCTGTCATGTTTCCCTTCTCTCTCTTCACCCTGAATTTTTTCAGTCACTATGGTGACTAAAAACAATAAAATAAAAACAGAAAAAGAAAACAACAACAACAACAATAACTCTGCTTTAAAGTCAGGGAGAGTCAAAGTTTCCTAGGAGGCAGCCTGTGGGGGCTGCTGGGTGTGGCTTTCTTCTCTCTGCACACACACACACACACACACACACACACTCACACACGGTCAGCCAGTCCATGCCTCCAGCCACAGATGCTCAGCCCTTTTGGGCCTTGGGCCAGCTGTGGTTTTGAATACTGTTGTTCTCCAGAGTTAAGGATCTGCGGTTTCTAATCACACTCCAGGCTGCCACCCTGCCCTGTTCTCACAGGTGCTCCCAGTTCATGCAAACACAGAAGTATGTATCCACTCACAGATACACCNCAGAAGACGTTAGAGAAAACTAGAGCTCCAGCTCTAACCTTAACGTGTGCTTGTGTATGTTAATATCTGAATTGTGTCGAAGTGTGGGCTTGCTGGACTGTGGGACTTTGTGACTTCTTTGTCAGGAGTCCAGCTTCTTTCTAGGCCTCCTTTCACCCATATAGTCTCTTCTTAGTCTAGTAACCTGAGTGATTGTGGTNAAAGTTAGGGCACATATATTTAGGCCTGGGGTCAGGAAACTTTGTGAAGGGTCAGTGAGTATCTTTGGTGGGTCATGCCGCCTTGCTTGTAGTGACTCACCTCTGCCAATGTAGCAAAAACACAGCCATGCTGAACAGCTCTAGGCTAGCCTCTTCTCTTTGAGAGGTTCGGGGGCCCTGCTCCCCTGAATCTTGGCAGGTCTGTGACCATGTCTGAGGTAAAGGTATATGCTATGGGGAGGAGTCAAGGGAAGGGTAGGGGCTGACTTTAGGTTCTCCACACACTGTTCCAGCCAGCAGGCCTGCTGAGCCCTATCTGACACGGAACTTAATCAACAGACAGGTGAGTAAGGTTGTCTGCAAAGTGATGCTNNCCTTAGCACTACCAAGGGATGAGAGGCCCCGAGGGAGACCCATTTGACCACAGAGCTGTGGGGTATATGGTANAATAAAATAAAAATGTTGGGTGACCCATAGTCTAGAGAACAATGAACATGTGTTTGTAACCCTCCCATCCCCTGCCTCATGTTAGAAGCCCCCTTGCTGCGCCTCCCCCCAGCCAAGCACAAGTGTGCCTCTGCAGTTCTCAGGCTCTGCCCACTTCCCATGCTCTCCTCAGTGGGCAGTGTCTCCTCAGTGGGGGCAGTGTGGAGCAGGAAAGCTTCTCTCTCTCCTCCAGAGTCTGCTGAGACTCACTCTCTCTACCGGAAGCCAGTGCGGAGCCTCCTCAGGCCTCAGGCTGCTGGAGCGCACCTGCTCTTCTCAGGTACCTACCTCCCCTCCCTTGAGCAGCCAGAACAGGCAGTGAAAGGCAGGCTTCTTAGCCATGGGTCTGGGACTGCTGTCCCAGAAACTATTCACTACTGCCACACATGAAAAAAAAAATCACCCACTATCAGGATGACTGCGGACTTATGGAGGGAGAGGTGAGTCAGAGGGAGCAGAGTCTCCCTGCTACACCCTTCTACAGACCTCCCCAAGAAGACTNGCAACACCAGTCCATCGAGAGCCAACCAGAGTCCTGCAACCAAGCCCCACTAGGGATGCAGTTCAGCATTCTGGCTCTGGCATAAGGGTATCCCAAGGGCCTGGGTCATTCAGTATTGACGTCTAGGGTCACCCAGCCTACTTCTCCCCTCCAAATGCTCCAGCCACTAGCTGCAGCAGGTTCCTCCATGCTTGCCTCCTCTGGCAGGGCTGACTAAGGTGTTGGAGGGACAGTACAGGGCTAGAGCTCAGTGTATGGGCTTTGGAGTAAAGCAAATCCAGATTTTCCTTTCAGCTTTGTGACCCTGGCCAANTCAATGACCCTCTCTGAGGCTCTCTAAGNTAGTGGTCCCTTTCTGGGCTAACACAAGCACTGAAGAGGCAANGTGAAGAATGCTCATTGCACACTGTTTGGTTCACAGCAAGCACAGGACAAACAGCAGCTGCCCTTAANGTTATGTGACCTGCAGAAGTCATGCTTCCANTCAAGGCACAAGCCTCCCAGTGTCCCCATTCCCGGGTGCTCTGGCTGCCCTTCCCACCACCCCTGCTTCACCTTCAGTGGTCACAGTGCCCCTGANTTCCCAGCCAGAACGAGCCTGGCCATTCCAGTCACCAGAAGGAACCGGAACACCTGGCTCTAGAGGTACTGGCTACAGTGTCCCCCTGACCTTACACATATGAGCTCGCCCTCTGTCTTGGCTGGCTCGCCCTGCTCCCTTCCCTCAGCAAAGGAGAAAGATAGGTCCAGAAAAGGAAAGGGATGGAAGTCTGGCTTTCGAGTCAGGGCCAAGGAAGCATCGTGAGCCTCCAAACCTTGCTCTGCCCCCTCCAAGCTCTGTGATCTTGAGTAGGTCCCTTTTCTTCTCAAAGCTTTGCTTTTGTCATCTCTACTGTGGGGACAGTAGTAGCAGTCTGGGATGTCAGGTGCTCCTTCATGGCTCTGGGCTGAACTATATTCCTTTTGAGTTGACCTTGATGTTGCTCTGCCCTGTGTCCTACCTCCACCCCACCCAGAATGCTCAGGTGGGGATGTGTATCCAGGTCTGTCTTCCCATCACCTGGAGGGATCGGCTCCTACCATGTCCCCTGTTGGTGGCCTTGTCCCAGCCTGTCACCAGAACATCCACAGAGAAGTCAACGTGCGACAGTCACACTAATTTTTTTAAACATAATTTCTTTATTGATTCTTTGGGAATTTCCCATCATGCACCCTAATTCCGCCCACCTCCTGGCCCTCATGTCCTGTGAACTGTGGACCCTGACATGACTGCTGGCAGCAGCTTGGGTCAAGATGATACCCTGGCTCTGAGTGGAAGCACTGGCCACTCAGATTGGGATGGTTCTGGTGGTGGCATGTCCCCAGACACCACCAAGGCCTCAGGTTGCAGCCCCANCCCTGAGCTTCTGTGCAACCCTTGGTGGCAATACGGGACTTGGACTTCAGCAGAGATCCCAGCCACAGCAGAACCATTGACCCATTGGTCCTCAGCAGCAGCCGGGTCTGGATGTCACCACTGCCCCAGGTGGCAGTGCACACCACTCAGATCCTCACAGCCCCAGTAGCAGTATGGCCCTTGGACACCAACTTGGTCCCAGACCATGGGCATCACATGGCTTTTAATGGTAACAGGAGCCTTGGATGTCAACACAGACCCTGACTACTGAAGGGCCACGGACTCTGACATGGCCCTCAGCTTGCAGCTCTGGCCCAGATGACACCAAGGCTTTGGGTAGCAGTGCAGACCGCTCAGATCTGCATGGCCTTGGCTGCATCATAGCCCTTGGACACCAACATGGACTCAGGTGGCTGACCTGACTCTGGGCATCCTTGCTCTTGGTGGTAACAGGAGCCACATATGTCTACCCAGACCCTGGCCGCTATAGGGCCATGGACCNAGACATGGCCCTCAGCTGCCATGACACCAAGGCCCCAGGTGGCAGCACAAGCCACCCAGATTCTATGGTCCTGGCTACAGCATGGCCCCCAGACTCCAACAAGGCCACAGGTTGCAGCCCAGACCCCGCACCTCAGTGTGGGCCCTAGTGGCCACCTGGGCCACAGACTTCAACACAGACCCCAGCTGCATGCAGCTGGACCACGGACTGAGGACATGGNCNTAGGCAACAGCGTGGTCCCAGTAGACATCCAGCCACACTAATTTGCGACCTCACAACTCCAGCTAGCACTGAGGGACCAGGGAAAAAGGTTCTAACAAACACCTCGGAGTGAGCCACCAGGCAGATAGTCTTTGAATGCCACAGGCCTTTGGAGGATTCCTAGACTGAGACTCAAGGGCTAGTCTGGCCCAGACCACTTAGGTGTTATGACTCAGGTAACCAATTGGTTCCCTNCCAGCATCCAGACTCCCCCGAGGCACCTCAGTTGAAAGTTCCTAGACTATCGGCTTTTCTGTTGCTCNCCCCAACACAGCTTCAGTCTGGAGTCTTGGTCATTCTCTTTTTTTCTTTTCCGTTTTTAGACTGGGCCTTATGAAGCCTGGGCTAGCCTTGGACTTGCTATATAACACATTCCTAGCTCTCTTGTCTCTGTCTCCCAAGTGCTGGGGTTCGGGCACATGTGCCCATTGTCTGTATCATTCTTGTCGTCATCATCATCATACACAGACTTTGTTTCATCTGATGAGCTCACACAGTGAGTGTGGTCCNCCAGGTTCGATTCCCAGTGTGTAGAAAGCATGGGTACACTTTCAGCAACTCACAGCGTNTCCTNTTTACCCACCCGGAGGCTCTAAGAGCTTGCCCACCAATGTCACATGGCTAGCAGACAGCAAGGTAGGGTGATCTGCTGTCTTCTCAGAAGCAGTTGCTGTGAATGAAGTATTGAATGCAGACTTGGGTTCATTCCAGATGTTATCCCAAAAGCCCCGCCCCATGCCATGAGGGACCACATGAGCTTCAGTTTCAATGGTAAATGGACAATAATGGCCTCTTGGGAGGAGTGGCAAGGGGGACACACAGGCTGAGGGGACTGGTATCCACGGGGTCCTTCTGGAGCAACATGCTGAGGTTGAGGTGAGATTAGAACAGGGCCAGACAGGAGCTCACAGGCATCTGGATTGACTCTATTGGAGTGACAACCTTATGATATGTTTTCCCAGGTAAGAGAGGGCCTGTGTGCCCCTGACCCCCCCTGCCAGAAAGAGAACCACAGCTGAGTGCCTTAGAGAGCAGTGGGCCAACATCCCAGAAACATAGGGTTTGGCCTTGTGGGCTGTTTTCCAAGACAGGGTGACCCTGAGGTCAGGAGGCCTCCCCAGGATGGTCCGCCCCACCTTTGAGGAAATTCACATTGTGGCAAGGTCTCCAAAGGATTCCCTGCAGGGATGTGGCTGGGCCAAGGTACACAGAACATTTGTTTGTGGAGTCCAGTCTTCTCGGCAGAAGGCAGAAGGGGAGGGTGGGACTCTGGCCAGGAGAGGCNCCTGCCTAGATCTTGGGCATGCTTAACAACCTGTTTCTGAGCCAGAGGAGCCCCCACCCAGTGCTTCTGGGTCATCAAGGTGGGACAGGCAGAGCCTGGGGCATGGTCTGCCCTCCCCATGGAGGTAGGGAGCCCGAGAGTGGGCACTGGTTGAAGTTCACACAGGAATGCTGGCTGCTTGCCACCGTGGGCTGGGCTGGTTACCAGTGGCCTCTGGTGTGCCAAGTACCTCAAAGGTAACCTTTGACATGCTTTCCAAAGAAGGTTATAGCCTCTGTCCCGCACTGCCGAGATGTCTGCAGCTAACACGGAGGTTCCCCTCATCAGTTCCCATCCTGTGTCCCCTACGTCCTTCAGCTGGCATATGGCTACCACCAAACTATCTCTCCTGGGACTTCAGAATAGTAGTTTGTCTATTGCAAGCCTTAAGCGATGTCACTAGGCTTTTTCTTACTGACATAGCCCCATCTCAATGGCCTGTGTTGAGTAAGATACTAAGAACTTGGAAAGTGGCATCACTGGGCTGATTCTCCAGCTCCGAGGCCTGGCACCAGGACATGTTGGGAGGAAGTAGGATGGGTAAACCCCTCAGTCTTTAACTCTGGAGACCATTTGGGGACTTAGTCAAACACTGACAGCATTATGAGGGACAGGCAGGTGATGGCCCTCCAGCCTCCACCTCCAAGTCACTCTGGGCAGAGGTGGACCTGGCCATCAGACTTAACCTTAATCCGTCTTTTAGGCACCAGGGACGCCCTCTAGTCTCAATTTCACAACCTAAACCTCAAGTTAAACAGAGTGATCTTTTAGGTATATTTCTGTTCTGTCCCTGCCGGGCCCTGGGAGAACCCTCTGGGCCCTGGGGAATCCTCTCACGTGGGGGAATCACCTAGCTCGGCCTCTGCTCAACAGTTCAGGAAGCAAAGAGAAGGCTCTTTAAGTTGTCATAACAGAGTGGCCTCCAGGCACCTCCTGTTTACCCAGGCTGAGCAAATACAGCTGGGCCCTAGCAACAGGCACAAAGGGGCCCTTGTGCCTCTGTTCCCTGGGCTCCCTCTCCAGCCCAGCCCAGCTGGGAGTTCTCAGAGAGGCAGGGGACATAGCCTTCAGCAGCCTGGCAGGTGGGAACAGGGCAAGGGTGTGCAGGGCCTGCTCTGTGCTTGATTTGAGCAGTCAGGTCTTCAGGACTGCCCTGCACGGGCAGGAAATGGCCCATTCTTCAGCTCAGCAAACTGAGGCTCAGAGAGGAGCCTGACAGGGGCTTGTCGATTGGAGATGGAGCATGCAATCTCAGACCAAGGAGGCAGTATTGTCCAAGAGACCTACATTCAGCATGCATGTCTAGTCCCACCCCCCATATGTAATCAGGATAGACACAGGATCTCCTGGCTTGTGGACCTCAAGTGAGAACAGCTGTGGGAGGATTTTGCTTGGTAAACTCTGTGAGCCTTGACCTGGGCTGAGAGATAAGAGTCAAGAACTCCATAGGAATCCCCNCTGGAGCACCAGGAACNCCCTCTGCCTATTTGAGAATGTGAGGGGGTATTTCCAGCACCCCCATTCCTAGCAGCACCCATACACCAGGTGGAGGTGCCCACACCTGAGTTTAGTGCGCGATNAGCTGTTCGGGATCACTGGAATGATGAATGCTGAAGTTAAAAACAAAGCCAAATCCCAGGAGGGACAGGGGAGAGGGCTNGGTTGGTTAAGGGTGTGCGTGTGTACAAGCAGANGACCTGAGTTTGANCCCCAGCATCCACACAAGGCTAGGTGTGGTTGCACACTCTTGACACCCCAGCTCTGGGAGGCAGAGACAAGAAGATCCTTGTGGCTCCGCAGTCAGCCAGCCTTACCTCATCAGTAGGTTCCCTAACCAATGAGAGATCCGGTCTCTAAAAATAAGAGGACCGTATCTGAGGTTGGCCTCTGACCTTTGCGTGCACCTTCACCTACATGCCCACACCCACACTCACACCCTTACACAAAATAAATCTTAAAAAAAAAAAAAAACGCAAAATGAACCAGAAAAAGGAATGTGAATGGCCCACACACCCTAGGAAATGGAGTTGACTTGGCCAATAGCAGAAGTGAATGGAAAGGGGCGGAGCTCAGCGGTGGAGCCCTTGCTTAGCGTGTACGAAATCCCGGATTCCGTGCCCACAACAGCAGAAATAAATAAAAACAGTGAAAGCAACATGCGTGAGATTTTCTTCTCCTCCGTTGGATTTGCAAAGCATCTGAGGGTCTTCTTCTAGGGTCTGGTAAATAAATCTACAGAATGAATGCTGGGCCCCTCTAGTGGCTTCTTACCTCTGACATAAACTAGGGACCTTGTTATTGCTGGTCTGTAAAATGGGCTGTGACAGCAGCTGCCTCCCTTGCTGGGGGAGAACCAGTCACGGTGTTGTTAATTTATTATGCCTGAATGCTTGAAGATGCGTCAGGTGAGCTGAAGGGCTTCTTACAGATAGCTGTTCCGTTTATGGTATTGTTGTTCAAAGTACAAGTCAGATTAATGCAGTCTCANTAAATATCATCAAAGAGCTGTGCACTTCAGTTTTCAGTGAGCCTNAGTCCAGGGTGTGGAAACAGTACACGCTGACAAAGAGCAGCATGTATGGATGTGTGGATGACAAGCNGCGATGTCAATGTCCATGAGTGAACATTTCCATTCTGATTGTCTACGCAGCATCGGAGGAAGCAGGGGGTGCTTGTGCTGACATCATGGTAATGGGTAAAAAGGCAACCACTTGGCAGGGGTGCACCTCTGCAGGGTGGTGAGACCGCATCTGCNCCAGGGAGGGGACCCTGAATGTGGAAAAGGCTTCTTGGCATGAAACGCTTTAAGGCTGCTTTCTATTTCTTTGTTAAACTTTATGAATTGTTTAAAAAGTTGTTTTTTGTTTGTTTGTTTTGAAATAGAGTCTCTCTATGTAGCCCTGGCTGTCCCAGAACTCACTATGTAGACCAGGCTGGCCTTGAACTATGCCTACCTCTCTCTGCCTCCTAAGTGCTGGGATTAAAGGCATGCGCCACCACATCCGGCTCTGATTTTTTTTTTTAAGTGTAGATTGTTTTTTGTTGTTTGTTTTTTAAAAGCTCCTGGAAGTTACTTCGTTTCGTTTATAAGGATCAACACGAGGCTGGAGCGATAACTCTATTGGTAAAGTGTTTGCTGTACAAACATAAGAACCTGAATTCAATCCGCAGGGCAAACACCCGCCACGGTCAGTGAACTGAGAACAGTGAGACCCTGTTTCAAAAAATAAGGCAGATGGCACTCCTGCGGAACATCTGAAGTTGTCCTGTGGGCTCCACACGCATACACACACACAACACACACACACACACACACACACACACACACACACACACACACACACACACACACACACACACTCGCATTCGAATTGACTGGAAACCTGGAGCCTCCATTTCTGGGTCCAGAACAGGGTTGCAAGTGGGATAAAATCTGGAGATTTTCAGTGGGAATCCAGTCAACACTGTGGGGTGAGGAGGCTGAGGATGCTATCCATCAGTAGAGGACACAGGAAAGGTCCTGGACTCGAAACACGGTGCGCAACAGGGAGGGGACAGGTTGCAGTTGGCTGCAACCTTGGGGACTGACAGGCCAGGCACAGGGCAGACTTTATCAGAAGCGACAGGGTTCGAGACGGGATTCCTGCTGCATATAGTTGCTCCTAATGGGGTACAGTCCTGGGGAGTACCTGGGAAGGGACTGCAGGATGAACCCCTTGCCTGTCTTCTCAAGGAGACAGGCCAAGGGAGTCTCTAGACGCCCTCAGAACAACCCCAAATGCCACCAGACATTTATTGCCGAATGACTCCTGGGATGGGGAGTCACAATTACCCTAGGTCTGAACTTTGGCTCTACAGTAATCTTCGTGGCCATCAGGCCCCTCTCCTGGGCAGTCTCCACGCCCTTCACACCCTGAGCACGCCCTGCCCTGCGTGGAAAGAAGAAGAGCAGTCACAACCCCTGTCAATGCCCGNAGCTGGCCCTGGACCAGGAGGGTGAGCTGAGTGCCTACCTCTGCCAGCTCTTGGCTCTGGTGGGTGAGGAGCCCCAACTTTTTCAGGGAAACCGTTATTTGCCTTAATAGCTGTCCCCACCCCTTACATACACTGGAGAGAGGTTATTCTCATTGGATCATAGTTCCCGTGTCCTTCACCCCCAGCTGCTATGCTCTCACAGGTCAGAGCCACTGGAGGGATGGCAAATTATTATTATTATTTTATTATTATTATTATTATTATTACTATTATTATTATTATTATTTTGTTTTGTTTTTCATGACAGGCTTTCTCTGTGTATAGACTTGGCTGCCCTGTAGACCAGCCTGGCCTCAAATTCACAGCGATCCTCCTGCCTCTGTCTCCCAAGTGCTGGGATTAAAGGCATGTGCCACCAACCGCTTGTCGGCAAATTATCTTTGACACTATTTTAAGACAGAAGTATCATGTAGCCCAGGCTAGTCTTGAACTCATTATGTAGCTGAAGATGACCTTGAATGTCTGACCTTCCTGCCTCTCTCTGCCTTCTGAGTGCTAGGAATACCAGTGTTCGCTATTGAACCCAATTTATGCAGTGCTGGGTCTCGAACCCAGGCTTGTGTGCATGCCAGTCAAGCACTCTTCTGACTGAGGTCATATCCTCACCCCAGGATGGCACATTAACACCCAAATGCACTTCTGTGGAACCCCTCTCTCAGAAGGGCACTCCCAGGATAGGGTCTGAAGAGGACCTGCCTCTCATGCTCAAGGAAGGACCACCATGCGGTTTGCAGGGCCAAGCTTGAAGCAGAAGCCATTTGAGGTAGGCAGATGACCCGTGTGGTGCAGAGCTGACTGGAAGGCTAGTTTCCACTGCAGCTACCTGGCTGGGGCTGTCCATGGAGGCACCCAAGAAGCTCCAGGCACCTGCAGAGTCAAAGACCCCAAACTTGTATGTCTCAGAAGGGCCAGGTGCAGACTCACANCTTGGGTACTGGCAGACCCCATGGGCTTTCCAACCACACCACGGAAGGGACACCTCTCCAGAAGGAAAGGTTGTCACCTGTTCCCAGAGAGGAGATGCTGGACCCAAACAAGCAAGCTTTACGCTCAGGGCGAGCCAAATTGCCTCTACTCTGGCTTAGGTAACTGAAATATAAAGCATTTGTATTTTCATTCTAGAAGGAATCGTCTCTAGGTCACTCTCCACAAAGGAACTTCTCAAATGAATTCCTGCTCATCTGCCCTGTTAGGGGTTCCTACAGGCNCNGTGAGATCCNGGGAATGGGGCCCATGCCCCTCTGCTGTCTCTATAAGGGGACGCAGGCTGTACNGTGGCAACTGCATTCATCCACAGCACTTACAGAAGACTGGCTTGTGAGGGTCATGGAAGAGGACCACAGGGAATGCAGCCATTAATTATGTCACAGTGCCACCAAAGGCTGAGAGCTGTAGCACTGGGTGTCTAGGTCTGGGGAACAGTGACAGTGTGACCAACATTCATGTTCCTGAGATGGCTACAGACCAGGAGAGTAGCCCTTGCTTCCAGAGAGCTATTTCCACTTTAAGGCCCAGCTGCACTGGAATTTGGGGTCCCTCACATCCTCCTTAGAAAGTTTACCTTTCCCTGCCTTCTGTGTCCCCTGCCTTCAGACTGCCCCCTGGAGGAGAGATGGAGGATGGCGCTCAGGAGCACAAATGGTAGACATTTTGGTACCCTTTGTTTTTCACTCCCTCGCCTGCAAAATAGGGTTTTAGTCAATGCAGTGGGAGACTGACCAATCTTTGTTGTTGCCAGTTTGCCCCTGTCATGACCACTCTGTAGCCTTCTTTGCTTGCCAGACTCCTTTACAGCTAGGGGAAGCCACTGGCACCATTTCAAGCAACAAAATATAAGGGAAAGTCTATGGGGGGGTCGGGATCCAGAGGGAGGTTCTGCCTCTCCATAAAGGAGACATTCTGCCAAGAGAGTTTTCCTAGGTTGCCATACTTAGGTTGCCATATGATAGAATTCAGACATTCTGTCTTATGTGGCAGCAGTCAGCCTACAGCCATGTGGCGCCAGCTTAGCCCTGAAGACGATGGGCAGAGAGACTAGAAAAAAACTGGGTCCTCAGTGACCTTGCCAACCTTTCAAATTATTCTGAGACCGCCTATGCCCAGAGTTTGTTAAATGGATAATTGTGTTCTATTTGTGGTTTAGTTGGAGTCTGTTCCTTGCACACCAGAGGAACACTGGGATTGGTGTGCTCACTGGGAGTACCTGGAGCAGTGCCTAGCACACAGCGGNCCNCCAGAAAACAGTGGCTGCTGCCACNGTCATGTGTGATGAAGTTGCTTACTCACGTGAATACATGTGGATGAATGCTGGATCTGTGATTTACACATACAAGGACCTCTGGGGTCAGAATGTCACTGAAGTCCAGGAAGTGTCACTTGGCTCAGGCAAGTGGGCCACTCCCTTTGCCTTGATGAAAGACGGCTTCCTTAACTGTATTCTGAGAATGAGGGCAAAGTTGTTAGTTAGCACTCTGGACCTCATAACTCAGAGGTAGCGTGAGACACTGGCTCCATATGGGAAAACAGAGACTCAGAGAATCCCACGGAAATGCCAAAAACCATGTGACCTCACACAGAATCTGTATGTTGGAGGGCTGTGTGTGTGCATGAGTGTGCACAATTGAATGTGTGCTTGTACAATGGTGTGTGCATATGGTGCATAGGCAGGNCTGTGCATATGTGTGTAGAGGTATGTGTGCAGGGGCCCATGTGAAGGGGTGTGTATGTGTGGTTGTATGCAAAGGTACACATGCAGGGCTGTGTCTGTATATGCAGGGTTTTACATGAGTGTGCAGGATGTGTATACATGCAAGGGCCTATGTTTACACAGAGGTATGTGTGTGCAAAGGTGAGAGTATATATGTAAGGGCACATTACAGAATATGTAGACCATATGCAGTAACCTGTNTGCAAGGAGTGTACCTTTATGCAGAGGCACATATACAGGCATATGTG
The DNA here is from genome assembly GCA_001675575.1 of Neotoma lepida. Taxonomy (NCBI): domain Eukaryota; kingdom Metazoa; phylum Chordata; class Mammalia; order Rodentia; family Cricetidae; genus Neotoma; species Neotoma lepida. Next base: position 1,289,830 of record LZPO01027366.1, read on the forward strand.
CAGGATCTGTGTATGGGGTACTTGCATGTGTGCAAGTATGTGTGTGTGAACACGTGTATATGAGCAAGGGTGCACTTAAGTGTGTGTACATATCCTGGGGTATGTGCATGCAGTTATTCCATCTAGTGCATAGACAAATCCTGGAGACTATGTGTTGAGGGTGCCTGTCCTCGGCCCTCGTAGAGTGGAGATACCTTGTGCGTTCCAGGCTNCCAGATTTCTGGCTCTACAGGCCATTCCTATGCACCTCTGATTCCTCAGAGTCCCGTGCTCCCCAGGGCAGCATGCTCCCCAAGGCTGCCTCTTGCTGCCTTCTCCAAAACACCAGCAGCAGCAACAGCAGCAGCAATGCTGGCAGCAGCTGCCCCCCTCCTTTCAGCAGCCAGTCTGGCCTGCCCTGACCAGCGGCAAAGCCCACCTTTGGTGGGTGTTCCCTGGGATCCAGACTCTTTCCCTCCCAGCATCTTCCAAGGTGAGTAGCTGTGATGCAGCTGCTCTCCCAACGGCTTCCTTTTCCTGTGAGGCCATCAATACCCATCAGGTCATGNGGCACCCTCTAGGCTTCTCCTGGGCTCATCCAGGGAGTTGGGTTGGGACCCGTATGAGCAGGAAGGAAGGTGAAGGAAGTCCCAGGCT
>LZPO01027366.1:1298541-1321323 GCA_001675575.1 Neotoma lepida
AGAGATGGGGAGATGAGCCTGGATGGTCCAGGCAGTCCAGAGATGGGGAGATGTGGGGAGATGAGCCTGGATGGTCCAGGCAGTCCAACATAAACCCTGATTCTTATACGCGAAAGAGAGTGGCAGGTGAGTCATGGAAGAGACGTGACAATTATCTTGCAAATGCAGGAGCCATGCTGCTTTTCTGGCTTTGGAGAGGGAAGGAGGCACCAGAGGAGGACAGCCTGGAGAAGTGGGACAACCTAAGGAATGGCTTCTCCCCTGTGACCCTCAGGTGGAATACATCTCGCCTTTGCCGTGGTGTTTGCCCCATAGANCNTACTTCAGACTTTTCCAAAGCTGCAAGGTATAAATGTGTGCAGTTTCAAGGTGTGGACTCGGCTTTGTAGCATTTGATTATAGCANCAAGAGGACACTGATATCGTGGCATATATTTTATAAGAGAAACCTCNCTATTAAAGAAAGAGGGAGAGGCAAGTGTATTACTCAGCTCAGTGTGACCATAGGGAAACACNGGAGGTAAACTCAGTAACAAGAGGTTTATTTTACTCCCAGTTTTGGTGGTTCACGGACATGGTGCCCGAATTGGCTCAGGTCCTAGCGACAGTGATTACAATGGCGGGGGCAGCAGATGGGCAAGTGGGCACATCTCTAACAGGAAGAGGAGCATGCTGGCCGGGCGGTGGTGGCACACACCTTTAATCCCAGCACTTGGGAGGCAGAGGCAGGAGGATCTCTGTGAGTTCGAGGCCAGCCCGGGCTACCAAGTGAGTTCCAGGAAAGGCGCAAAGCTACACAGAGAAACCCTGTCTTGAAAAACCATAAAAAAAAATTGCATTTATTTATTTGTCTGTCTGCCTACTTATCTGTTTATTTGTGTGCATGGGCATGTGTGCTGTAGTGTGCATGTGGAGGTCAGAGGACAACTTGGGGGAGCTGAGTCTCTCCTTCCACTATGTGGATCCTGGGGGATCAGACTCAGGTCATCAGCCCTGCACTGGGCCAGCTTGCCAGCGCAGTTCGTAGTGGTAAGGTTGAAACTAGTTACATCTGGACAAGCATATCTCATGACACTAGAGGGATTCCGGGTTGCCTGTGTCTTTTCATCTAGTGGAAGCTTGACCCCCCTTCCAGGGTGGGGTCCTCCCTGCCGATTTGAAGAGGGGTGGGTCTTTCTTGTGCAGACTGCTTGGGCCTAGTCATCTAGCGTTCTTGGTCATGCACTCAGGATCCCTTTGAAAAGTAGAGAACCTCAGATTTGTCTATGATGGGCACCTTCTTGTCACCCTTGCCTACCTGATGTAAAGCACTCCCATCCCGCCCTGAGTACTCTTTCCTGGCAGCTCTATCTAGTAGTCATCTATTCACACCCTGCTCTGTCGTATGTCTTCCCAGTCCCCAGCTCAGACACCAGTCCTCTGGATCTGTCATACGGGATGCTCCAGGTGCAGAGGCTGAACAAGGAAGGCCTCACTGCCACTCAGATGGGTTTCATGCCGGGACACTTGGGGAGCTCCATCTTAAGGCAGCCCTATGTTCTAGGGTGCAGCTGAGAGTCAGCAGGGTGGGGTGAGACTGAAACCCACCTTGGACTCTCCTTTGTTCTTGGCCTGTGGAGCTGTGTGGGTAGGGGTGTGTGTGTCAGGCTCAGCTCGTGGGCAGACAGGTAACTGTACAATAGGCACTGCTGTAGGAGAGCGTTTCTCGAGGCTAGTCACANGCTTGTGTTTGGCATTCACTCTGAATCCAAGCAGGAATCTGTTCTCCCCATGTGGCAGATGAGGAGACTGAGACTCTGAGAGGCCCAGTGATTCATGTAAGGCTCCTCTGAGCTGAGGCCCAGACCTGGGTGAAAACCCCAGCCCAGATGATGCCACCGCCCAAGCCCTTGGCTCTCAGGGATCTGCCTCAGACAGCTGTGGTATGGGTCTCAGGTCACTCCCCAGACCTCAGGAGAACCCAGAGCCCAAGCAGGCTCTCTGGGGCCAAGAAAGCCAAGGAGGTTTGAGACTGGTGGANAGAATGGGCCAGGCTCTGTGCCAAACACAGCCAACCTTTTCACTTNGTCCCTCACTGTGGCCTTGGTCTCCATGAGCAGCGCTTCTATCTTCTCTTCCACATCTGTGAATCCATCTGTGCAGCAGAGACAGCAGGAGCCTTTGGCATATCCCGGGTGACACTCACCTTCAGCCTTGTACAAAGGAGGAAGCCCTNTGACAGGGCGTGGNCTGGAAAGCATGCTGTGTGGGGGCTAGACTCTGAATATGCCTAGCAGTCNTGAGGGGAAGTCACTGCCTCTATCTTGGAGACTGGAGATGAAGGTCCCTTCTCCATGGGAGGTGACATAAGTCATCAGAGCTGGGATCACAGCCAGATCTGTGTGACCCACTGCCCAGTGGTCACTAGGGAACCCTATTGTTCTCAGGGAAAGTTAGGGGCCAAAGGGCAGATTGGGAAATAGGAACCATGGTGGAGACTGTAGACAGCCAGTTGGCTAGCTGAGGCTCCTGGTGGGGGTAGGGATAGGCCTCAGAAAGTGCCCACCACCTTCTTGCCAGCTGTTGTCTCCAACCTCAGTCAGGGCTGTGTCTGGAGGAGTTCTGCTTGTAGGCCTAGCACGAAAGATCTGGATGGCAGCCCTGTGAAGTGATGAAATCCTCGGTGTCCCCTGCCTGGTACCTCACAACCCTGAGAGCTGCCTGCTGACTGAAGGCTTAACCCAGAAGCAGGTTGGGGAGAGGCAACTGTCCCCATATGGCAGTAAGCCCTGAGAAGGACATATTCAGGATCACTAGGCAGGTGCAGGGCTGGTGGGAGTCTCCTGGGGCAAGACCCTGAAGAGGGGGGCCACAGTCCACCTTTTTGGAAGCTCCAGTGTCTGGATGAGATGTCTGCAGGATGTCCTTTTCCTGGTTCCATCCGGTGACAGTGACGCGTGAGTGGGAATAGCAGGAAATGAGTGACCAGCGGGGCAGAAAAATTGGCAAGAGCAGAGGCAGTGTGGAGGGGCTGGCTCCCCTGCTTATGTGTATGTGTGTTCAGGATGCATGGGTATCTGAGGCCCCATGCATCCTGTCAACTGCTGGTTCACCAGAAAAGACTGGAGCCAGGGTGTGTGGACACTGTTGGAGCAGGCAGAAGAGCCAGAAGACTGGGAAGCAGGAGAGGTGTAAGGAGAGGTAGGAATAGTTATATAGGCGGCCATGGTCACCTGACACAGCACCCTAGGGTGCCGCTGACCATACGACAAAATGGTCAGCAGCCCCATCAGACAATCTCCACCCTGGCCTTGAGAGGTGGCTGGGGGAAGGGCAGGAATGAAGCTAGTTGAGATGTAGAACGCAGTGGATGTTGGAATGTGCCTCATCATGAGAAGGACTTCAAAGAGGTGGCAGGCCACATGGCTAGCTCCTCTTAGGCGGTCCCTTCATCCAGTGTGTCACCCACTCCAACCTAGTGTGGCTGTGCTGGGGGCTCTGAGGGCAGGATGTTCTCTGGGCTCTGGCCTTTGCTTCAGCTGTTCTGGTTTCTTTCGGGGGGTGGGTGGGTGTCCCTTCCTCATGGATCCACTGGCTTGTTCCAGTTTATGCTGCTTTGTAAGAAAGCGACCCCTGACTACCTTCTCTGAGATGGCAGAATGGCCCCTCACTATGCCCATGGCCTTGCTTTGTCATCACCCTCTACCATGTCTATATCTGTCTGTTTTTCCTCAAGACTTGTCTAGGTCACAGTCAGTATTACTGGAATTAGGGCATCTCACACATGGCCTGGTCCCCAAAGCCTCTCTCCACAGGGCAGACCTTGACATCTGGCAAAGGTAAAGTCTCAGGCTTGCATCTCAATGCCCTTCTCTGCCAAGCAGTTCCCCAAGTGAGTGTCTTGACCTTTCCATGTCTCCTCATCCACGAATGAATGAGTGAGTGCACAAAAGAATGTCCTTAGCTGAGAAAGGCATGGCAGGTCAGAGAACAGGCTAGACAGCCCAGGGCCTCTGGGGCCTCCACACAGATGGATGCAAATGAGGAACTAGAAGCCAGGAAGGTGTAAAGAGCTCATCCAGCTCAGACTTGAGTGAGGGGTCAGCCTAGACCTGAAGCTATTCTCTACTGCTGTCTGCACACGGTGTCGGGCCTTCCCTGAGCCCAGGCAGACTGTTCAGAGCAGGCCCCAGAATGGGAGAGCTTTACACCATGGATGAGCCATCTCTGGTCTCTGGTCTGTCAGCTCTGTGAAAGACAAAACCCAGGGGTCCATTTAAAAATCATTTTTTTTTATTAACATCATCTTCCTGTTTAGCCAAGTGTCTGTCATGTATAAGGAATGTCGGTAAATATTCCATTTGAAGCTTCTTTGTACATATTCCATCGATAAATAAACTCTGAATTCACATAAAAAAGTTAAACTTAAATAACTCATATTTCCTTCTCTTGTAACAGCCATATATTGGTAAAATATAAATATTCTTAGACTCAGGCTTTGCTCTAGGAGAACAGTAGGAGAACAGTAATTCACCACATGGTACAACTGTTGACAATAAAACCGAGAAGTTGTCAGCTGGTGTCCTGGCATGGACGAGTGGGTGGGAAACAGAAAATTCACATTTGGTTTTGGGCCAAGGGAGGGACAGGAGAGGTGGCGGAGGGGACGGAGGACAGGGCAGTCGCTTTCATTACAGCACTGATAAAAATAATGTCCTGCCACTGAATTTTAACCTGGAGTAGATTCTTCTATATTCGCTGATTAAGTCCATAATCATTTTACTTAAAACCCAGGTGACAACTAACTGAATATGGCACATAATCCATTTTGAATGACATCAGTAGATTCAGAAAATGATCATGGAGCTGGCAAAAACAAGAATGAGTGAATGCAAGAGGGAGAGCGATGATTCAGGGTTGGCGTGGTTATTCCACTGTGGTCAAACATCCATCCAGGGCCTCGGTACTGCAGAGCTGTCCACTGGGTGAGAGGATGACCCCTGGCAGCCTGGACGGAGCATCCTGGGTCTGTGTGCCAGGTGAGGTGGGTAGCCCTCTCAGAGCACTCGGGGGATGACGGTGAAGGGTACAGCAGGGCTGCTGGCCTCCAGCTCCAAGGCCGTCAGGAAGCACTCGGTGGCTGCAGCATCGTTGCCCTGAGCTTGGAGGACCTCACCCAGCCCGTTCCAGACCTCATGGGCTGTGGAGTTCACCTGCACTGCGTCCCGGAGGATCTTCTCAGCTAGACTGTAGCGGCCCAGCTGGTGAAGGACCAGGGCCTGTGGAGACAGAGTCAGACACTCAAGAAGCGCCAGGTACTTACCTACCTACCTGGGCTCCTGAGTAATGTATCTCCTACTCTAGACACACAGCAAGTTCTAACCAACTCCTGGGCTTAGGGGCAAGAATTTAAGACATTGCTCGCCCACACGAAACTGCTGAAATCTATTCACCTTTGAACTACAAACACGGCAATTTCAGCCAGGTGCATGGCAGCAAGTGTGAAGGCATCCTGGGCTTCAGTGAGACCCTGTCTCAAAACAAAGCAACCCTCCCCCCTCCAAAACAAAAACCAAACCAAAATAACAACTACACCACCCCCCAATCAAAACCGAAACAAAAGACAATTTTATATGGGTCATCTGAAAATATCCCAAGAATCAACCAATTGGAAAGGTCTATAGAGACCCAGTGTGGCTGACCTGCCGTGTCCTAGCTGACACCAACCTATATGGGAGACGTCTGTCATCTGTGGCATCACTAGTTATGACATTAAAAAAAATTTTCCTTAATCAAGTGCCTCATGCTAATGTCCAGTGCTCAGCCCTGCTCAGCTGTGCACAGAGTCACCTTTCAGCTTTAGTCAGGGTGCATGTGTTGATCCCCGAACATTTGACCATAGCCACGTTTCCCAGTTGTTCAGGTCAGTAAGTGCCTTTTTATCTAATGGCTACACTCTTATGTAACTAGCCTTTCCTTCATGTGGAGAGACACTGAGGTCATGGCCAACCTCCACTCGTGAATGTCACAAAACCATGGCCATCTTTCCAGAAAGCATTCCTCTGTTCTTTTAGGAATTTCACTTTGTAGACTATGCTGACCTCTAACTTGTGACAATCCCCTGCCTCTGTCTGGCATGTGCAGCTACTCTTGACTAGACTCAGTCTGTTACACCTCGGACACCCTCTAGAAAGATGAATTTATTAGAAACCCTTATGGTCTATTTATGAGAAGATACAGAGAGACTGATGTGGGTGGAGGATGAAGGGAGTCAGTCCAATGTCACCAGCATCCCTCACAGTGGTCTTCGGCCATTTGGAGAGTCTCTCTTTAGGGTAAACGTCTCCAAAGTGGCAAGTGGAGGCCATGACTGTTTAGAGTTCTCAAGCTTGTGAACATTTTCTTCGAGGGTCAGCTTCATTGGTCTGGTGCTCTGGAGGTCAGCAGGTACCACCCCATATCCCTTCCATCTCTGCTCTTTATTTGTGCTAAGATGAGTGCAGTATGGTTCTCCCTGTTGAGATCTGCATTTCTTTAATAACCGAGGTTGGCTGGATCCCCTGCCTTCTTTGGGATCCTTTAGGAGGCTGTGCTACCGTCACCTTCTTTGAACCAAGGCTCCCCTCCACATTTATTATTTTTGTGTATATGTGCATGTTCCTGTGTGAGTTTATGTGCACCATGTGTGTTCAGGAGCCCACAGAGGCCGTAAGAAGGCACAGAATCCCTGGAACTAAAGCTACAGTTGTTTCTGAGCCACTATACTGATGCTGGAAACTGAACCTGGGTCCTCTGCAAAGGCAATAAGCATTCAGGACTGTGGAGTCATGCCCCAGCCCCCAAAGCTCTCGGTATTTAAATTAAATTCATGTATAGCTATAAATCTGGAGGGGGTGTGTCACTCCCTAGCTTAGAAAGTTAACCCTCCACAGGACTAACACTCTTCATTGTGTACTGTAACTTGTCCAGTTTTAAGTAGTTTCCTTTGCCTTGGCAGGCAGACCTGGATTTCTGCTGCTGTGCAAAACACAAAATGGCTAATCCTGCCTGCCGTTCACTCAGTGGGGCACTGGCTCTGTCATACAGCAGACAGGAGCAGGAAACAGGGGCCATCTATGTTCCAATGAGCTACATAGCTACCCTCTGTACCAGCATCACGCTGTTGGAATTTCCACAACTATGAGTCATATCTTAATACGTAGGATTAAAGGCTTTCCTCTCTACCCTTTGCTTTTAAATATTTCCTGACCATCTTGCCTTGAACTGTTACAGACAAATGTGACAATCCTTTGGTCAGTCCCTTTGGGACTCAAACTGTGTTTACATTGAATCTCCAGGTGTGCATGAAGAAGATGACATCTTTATGATGGATAATTTTCCTGCCCAAGAACATGGCATGACCAGACATCACTCAAATCTAACCCTAACTCTCCCAATAAGCCTTGTTCTTTCTATACACAGCTTGTGTTTCCCCCAAAGTGGGCCTAGCTTGCTCTTACAATTGTACTTTACCACCAGGCAAGAACAGTGGGTCAAGTCTCAGGGGCAAAAGTGGCAGGCACAGTGGTAGGCACAGTGGCAACTGTGGCCTGAGACACTTGCAGGTGATGGCACCATGAGAACATGGTGCTCACCCTCAGAGCACCCATGAAATAAGCGCTTGCAGCAGGTAGTATCCAGGCCCAGAGGGCAACTTCAGCTCGCCCCTCCTCAGGACACGCGCCCTGCAGGTGCCGAAAAAGTTGCACTGACTTCTGAGTCACCTGCTGGGAAGAGCTGGTGGCCAGTGGGATGACAGCCAAGGAACCTTGTGGAGGTCCTCCACTGGGGGTTACAGAAGGGAGAACCCTAGCTCTGGGGGCACAGCGTTCAGGAAATCTTGATGGGTGAGAAGGAGGAGGGTGAGGAAGAGGAAGAGGAAACGGAAGAGGTGTAATGGGGACTGACAGCGATGGTAGTGGCAGCTAGGCCATCACAGAGAGTAGGTCCCAGTGTGCATGGGTTTCCTCTCAGCCCCTCCACCCCTCTTAGAGAGTAAGGGAATTGGGTAGGAACAGGGAAACATAGTCAGCCCTGGGGCTGGCCTTCCTGAAGGGATGAGTACAACCACTACAGTGCAAACGCCTGCCCAACGTCTGCGACATGACCAGCCCTGTCCTATGCGCTTTTGATCCCCTAGACATCATAGCTGTCTCAGAAGGCGTGGCCAAGCCCAGTGTGTACCAAGGTGAGGGGCACTCTCACTATCCTAAGGGCAGTGAATTCCAGCTGTGGACAACTGTCACCGTATCAGGTGGTTCCAACTTTTCAGGTGAGCAAAAATGGCTGCTCCAGAGTACCATGCCTCTGGCGTGCAAATGGACCACTGCAGAGTCCCTTTTCCTAGCTCCTGGGTCTGTTCAAACTTCTCTGTGTGAGGCTGGATGGTGGGGGGCAACGGTACGTGGTGGGACAGCAGCAAGAACTCCCACCCACTGTCTAGGATGGAGCTCTCCCACCCAGACCTCCTCTAGAAGAAACGCAACAACCCAACATCATCACTTGCCAACCCCAAGGGCCAGAAAGCAGAACATCAAGGCTCAAGAGCTTCCTGCCTGCTCCTTCCAGAAAGTGCTATCAGTCCAGCTCTTCTTTGAACTTTCCAAGTAGCCAACAGGAGATGGGTGCAGACAGGGTCTGGAAGATGACAGCAAGCAGCAGTGTGGAGGGGTCACAACAGGNGCCCATGTCATCTCTCAAGATGCATCCCAGTATGTCATGATTCTGAACACACTGGAGAACAAGGTACTGGGTGGCTTTCTGGGTGAGGAGACACATTGCATGCCTCTGGCAAGTGACAAGAAAAAGGCCACCTTGGAAGGCACAAAGGCATCCTTGCTTCCTTTTCTGCAGGTGGGAACAAGATGCCTGTTCTGCCCTCTGGGTCCTTTCTGCTCCTGTAGCTTTAAGAGGTGACCCAAGGTTGAGCCTGTGGCTGTGGCAGGGGGCTCTGTGGTTTCTCTGATGGTATACTCCAGTGTATGCAGGCAACATCAAGTAGCCACACTGTATTTTCTTTGTCTCTGATCACTAGTTGATGACTGCATTGTTCCTCTGCATGCTATGGTTGGGAAATCACTCCTATTCAAAGCACAGGATTCTCCAGCTGTGGCCTGCAGCATGGGAACATCCTGCTCATTTATTCATGGCCCAGGAGGACTCCTTGCCTTCCATTGCTTGGGCTTGCTAGAATGTCCTGTTGGCCAAAAAGTGGACCAGTGTGGGGATCTGGAGGGTACTTTTCTCCCAGTGGCTACTGGTTTCACTCTGCTGAAGTAGGCCCCCAGTCCCAAGGCTAGGACTTTTGTTTTGCTATGGCAGCTACTGAATACGGGTGCAGCTTACTGTGAGGGTATAGGGCAGAGGTTATTACCTGCTGAAATCCTAACAAGCAAAGNCCTGATGGGTGGAATTGATTTACCCTCAGTGCTAGGCAGCTAGCGGGGTGGTGGTGTCTCTGTGGTTCCCTAGTGGTTAGGTTTTGGCTCTTCATAGACCTGGACTTGATTCCTAAGGTAGAAACAGGCTGCCACTCTTAGGTGACCTTGGAGCTCCCAAACAATGTATTCTGTGGAATTAATTCCTAAAACTGGAGGCGTATGGGGGCTGCCAGTGTGGGCTTATCATAGGAATGAAAGATAGGCCTCTCCCCATTCCCCCAAGGCCATCTTGGAAATCAGTCACACTGTAGGAACCACCACAGTATGTTTGGCCAGGAGTAGTTGGGAGTTGGCTGTGTGACCCAGGCCCTTCCATGCCCTGAGAGGCCTCCTTTCCCTGCCTTGGCCTTGAAGAGCAATTTTAATCAGAACACCAACATCCCTTCCAGGCCCACAGGCCCTGTCTGTTCTCTTCTCCAAAGACCAGAAGCCTCGCTCCAGGGCTTTGCATTTAACTGTTCCCACTGCCACCAACTGCAGCCCTTCCATGGTTCAGCCAGGCTGGCTGCCAGTGGACACATTGCTGAGCCCCACTCACCTCCCCTACCTCAGTCAGCCTAGCCCTTCCTGCTGGAACTCCAGTCCCATCAAAGTCCTGGGCCTCCCTATTCCCTGAGGAGCCCAGGATCAGCTGCTCCTCACAGGTAGGTCAGGAGCACGGACTCAGCCCTCCAGGAAGCAAGAGAAAGGGAAGCTGACGACATGATCCTAGAACTCACAATTCCCTCAGTATCAAAGCGAACACAACCTATGAGGTGATGGTCCAGTTGTGCTAGGACACAGGCGGGTGTGGTGCAGGCCTGTCTTAAAGAGCAGTGAAAATGTCAAATGACACCAACCCCTTCCAGTGCTAGGTGCTGGCTCCACCCCCATCATCTCGACTACCACACAAGTGGATATCGCTACAAATCTGTGCCATCAGCAGGGCATCTGTCCGGCCTTGTAAGCTGAGACCGGAACTGTGACTTATGTGTGTGCCCTTACCATTGGGTCCCCTCATTGTAGTGGATAGCTGTTCTGATTATGACCTTGAAGCACAGCCCCTAGAGAGGCAGCAGGTAACTGCTACACCTGCCTCTGACCTTGAAATACATGTCCCTGGGGCACGGCCATTCGAGACCCTTAAGACCTGGGATGCATGTACGTGGTGCTCTTTTCGCTCCCTCATGGTTTGGATGCTGAGACGGACCAGGCAGAGCTTGGACCAGGAAGAAGATCAGCCTGGACTATAGCTCAGTTTTTCAGGCTGTAGTGAGTTTTATCTTCTAATAAATTCCTTTGCCTGTTATACAGACTCTGTGGATTAATAGCTATACCTCATTCTTGCAGAGTGTGAGGGAACAGGAGCTCCCTACTAGTCCCCTTCATTAGACACAAATGCAGACAGCTTCCCAAGCTTGTAATTATTCTAATCAGGTGTTTTATACAAATAAGATCTTGGTGATGCACCAAATTAGAAATAAAGGATTAAATTAAACCTGTTATTTCAAATGTGATAAAATGGACTTGGCTAGTTTGAGGGCAATTAGCATCTGCCTTTTTGTTGTGGTAATTACTGCCCTAGACTCAACACCTTGCCATATGCCTAGGGAATATACAGGAGCCCTGGGAAGGTTCACAGCATCAGAGCCTTCAAGGCCAAAGTTCCTTTGGGGATCTTGGACATCTCTGTGGTACTCTGCCCAAGAGCAAGGGCAGTCATTTGCTGAGCTCAAGGCATGTCACAGTCTATTGCTTGGCCCAGGGGTACAGACATAGGCAAGTGATATCCATGAAAGCATCCTTCTGGAAGAAGCCATTGCTAAGAATTCACGTGCTCAGCTGTAGTCGGGGCCAGGTGTCCTGTCNCCAGCTGGCTGTCCTTTACCCAGGCAGTGTCTGGGGAGTGAGTACTGGGCGCTCTCCAGGCAGGGTGTGGATGACTTGCTCCATCGCACTCCCCACAGTCTCCAGGTAGCCATCTGTCACTCACTGGACTTTTAGTAGCTTTGTTCCCACTTCTAGGTCAGAAACACCATCACTGCAACCCTGCAGGAAGCAGGGTTAGAGCAAGTGGCTCAAGGCAGCGATGTTTGGTGGCTCCTCAAAACCCACAAGGGGACAAACATCCGGGGCCAGCAGCGTGTATGAGTTTTTATGGTGCAAGGAGTTGATGGTAACTTCAAGAGCTTGCTTAACTGTCCTATGAGAGATGTTATATGATTGCAGAGAATCCCCTCCTGCTTTCCCGTGGGTGACGACAGGGCAGGGACTGGATGAGCTCCATCGTCTCTGTACCTCCAGGCAGGTGGCAAGGAATCAAGACAGAAAGGGTAAATAAGCAAGCCCTGAAAAATCTTGGATTCAAGAACTTGACTGAGTACTGACCCAGACCGGTGCCCTCCTGGCTCTTCCTGCTGGCCTGGAAAAGTGAAGGCTTTTTTTTTTTTTTGGTAACCAAGAGTTGGTACAGCTGTGGCGGTCACGTACTGAAGCAGTGTGAGGCTTTGCTCTAGAGAGAGTTGGGGCTCAAACACAGAGGCTTTATGGGACAGGGAACTAGGCCAAGTCTGCATTCACGGCAGTTTGGATGAGGAGGAGCAGCACACAGCACTGATCAGAGAGAAGAGAATAAGCTGAGGCTATTTTTAAAAAATGTTTCTTTCAAATCAGAGACTGACAGTGAACTAGTGCCACTCTCAGAAGCCTACAGGGAACAATGGCTTTGACAGGATGGCTGTGGAGTGGCACTGGAACACATAGCCTAAGGCTGCCCTGGGCCTCACCACAGCTGCCCTCCTCCTCTGGAGCATTAGAAGGCTGTCTGTTCTGGGCATGAGCACTTTGTGATGCAGCTCAGGGGGCGGGATCAGCCCACCCTGCTTCCCACTGACTCCTGCAGAAGGAACTGAACGGCACCTGTAGGTGGTAGTGGGGGCTGTTCTCGGTTTCTCTATCTGATCCCAGCAGCCATGGGTGAGGCCTAGTTCCCACTAGGCTGTCTTCTGTTTCCTTTGTTTGCTCTGAGCAGAAGACAGGCAAGTGCATGTGTCCAGAATAATTATGCCAGCCTAAAAGGCTGGCTCTATGCCAGGGGTCCTCAGTCCAGCCGCCTGCCTGCATTCCTCTGCCCATGCCCACCAGAGCACACTGCAGGAGGGGCTTACACACTGCCACCTGGCTCCCTGGAGAAGGATCCCAAGAAGTCAGGTGACCCTATCATCTTTCAGAAGAGAGTGCTGGCTTTCCAGCTTGAGCCAGTTTAAACAGCTTTGATCCAGTTTACCCAAAGCCTTCCTGACATACTTGTGTTCATTTGAGATGCAGAGGCAGTGGGCACCCCGTGTGTTCGCATGCAGCTCTCCCCCAGCAACACATGGCTTCTGCCACCATCTCTGGATGGCCTCCAGGCGCTTCAGTGAGGACAGAGCATTCATGCGGCTGCTCAGCATCCAGAACAGCAAGGGCAGCTCAAGTTCTGCTCTGGGGACTTAGGCTGAAGGGCAGTGGAGGGGAGGCTGCAGGGACAAAGGACAGGAGGGAAATGCCAGCTGCCAGCTGCCAGAGAGCCCTGTCGCACTGCAGGAGGGACTTCTGCCAAAGGTCAGTAGGGGCTGAGGAGAGAGCTCTGCAAGTACTGAGTAAGGCCAAGCTTGGTGCTGGGTGGCCTTTCTCCATCAGTGATGGACAGGGCTAGGGTGACTTTAAAGGTAACCTCTAATCCCTGTGGCCTCTGCCCTCCCCCATCCCAGCCCTGCTTGATTGCCAGCTGTCTCCTGCTTCTCTCGCTTTTCCACGCTAACTATAACAAATACTCCAACTTGTAGGCAGCCCTAGTCAGCCCTGGATGTGGTGTGCAGGGCAGGAAGGAGGGGATGCTCTGCCTTGGGGCAGGGGCTGGGGGTGCAGAGGCCTTGGCACTTAGCACAAACCCTTGAAGTTCTTCCTCACTCACAGTCCTGCAAACACCAGGAGGAAAGGGCCTGGGGCCTCTCACGAAGGACCCTCACTGCCCCCCACAGGCAGCAGGCCTCTNTTCACCAGTAATATTTGAGGGCAGGAGGTTACTCCCCCATGGGGCTCCTTTTCCAGGTCAAATGCTTTACTTGAAGAAATGAGCCTTCTGGAGACTAGGCCTTCCAGCATCAAACTAACTCAGAAGCAGACCAACCTCAGCTACAGAAAGAGCAGTCCTCGGATGCCAGGGTTCTGGGTTTCCGCTCCTCTCGGCAGGCAGCCTGCCTCCTAGTCTTGCAACTTCCTGTGACCAGGAGCTCCCCACTCCCCGCTAGTCTCTATTCCTTTCTAGTCCCCCTGTAGCCGGCATGAACCGATCTCTACCGAGCCTTTCAATCTAACCCCCAAGCTCTGATGTTCTCTGAGTCCCCTTCCGTTTCTACCCGGCAGCCCTTAAGGACCTCAAGGGAACTTCTGGACTAGCTTCCTCCCTTCCTCTGTCCCTACCCCCTGAGCTTTCCAGCATGGTAAACTCGACTCTCTCTCCACCTATGACTGCATTCTGCAGCATGTACGTCCTCAAAGGAGGAGGCCTCACCGTGGGTTCGGAGAAAGTCACCATTTAAGCCTTAGGAAAACACGAAGATAGCTTTTCCTTTATAAATGTTTTTTTAAAGGCACATGACTAGTGGAATCTTTTAAAGCAGTTTTCTTTCAGAATGGTCTGAAATATCCTAGAGTGTATTCTGCAATTAGGAATGCTGGAGTGATGGGCTCCCAGGCAGTTGACACTGGTAGTGGGGGTGCCAGAAGTCTGGCTGTAAGCCCAAGGGCCTCTTCAGCCCAGGCCTTCAATTTCCTCTGGCCTAATTTCTTTGAAAGGGAGTGCTCAGCACTAGTGCCAATGTATCTATAGGCTGTGGTGGCTTTTAGAGAACTGGTGATCATAGGAACAGTTTGGGAAGGGATCACAGCCAACTGACTAGCCACTTCCAAGGCCTGAGGTGACCCAAAGCCTGCCCCCTCCCACAGAAGGTGTTCAGGATGCAGTTGGGGGGTGTGGAGAGTAGGGTACAGGAGCACCCCCAGGGCCAGCATCCTTATTTTATGGGTGGGGTGGGATGGTGGAGGCCAGGCTTTCTTCAGGATCTATGGGGAGATGAGTCTCCAATAACCAGTCGGCTAAAATTCCTGTACAGATAATGTACTGTTTGCTTATTATCTATGTACTTTTTTTTTTTTAAAGAGAAAAGCAGAAAAAGGAGATTTATTCAATGTAGTCTCATTTTTTTGGGAAGAGGAACAAAGATCCAATAATCCCTCAGTCCCACCCCTGGTCCATCTTCAGGGTTCTGAAGGAAGGTCACTCTACATCATATACTGTACCCACTGCCATGGAAATGCTGTTGCTAGCTGCCATACTACCATACTTACAATGACAAGAAAAAGCCGGTATGTATCTTGAACAGATATATTCCCCCACCCCCAAACAGTTTTAACCCGTGGTTGGATGAGTCTGTGGATACAGAACCCATGAAGGTGGAAAGCCAACTGCTCTATGCTGGGATCACAGAAGTGAGCTGTGGAACATTCTGGTATCTGTGTCCCCAGGATGAAGCTCTGCCCACTCTGCTACAACCACAACTATGTCTAGCTCTTTCCTTCCACCCATAAATGTGCATGGACCACTGTGGGTGCCTGCACCATGTGGCTTGCTAGACTCAGGGGCCCAGACTGTCACAGGAGCCATACTTCTTGTCACCTGAAGAGCACAGGCGTGGGCCTGGAGGGTGGACTTGCTGNGGGTCTTGCCCTGGCCTGGTGTCCTGAGCAGAGCNGGGCTGTTCCTTAAGTGTACAGAACCAATGTCTGCCTGAGGGAAGGAAACTACAGGACAACACCCCAGATGACAAGCTACAGCTCTCTTACCCACTTGCTAAAAGGATGAGAAGGTTGAAGCTTAGGGTCCAGGACCACTGAACTGTGTGTGTGGGTGCTGTGACCCCATAGTGGCTCTCAGACAGAAGACCTCATATGTATCTAATTCCTCCTAGTGGACACATTAACCCAAGGCAAGTGCCTGGCTCTTGAGAGGATGAGGTCATTTAATAACCAGTCAAAGCCCTATCAGAAGGCAGTGAGGTAGAGGAGCAGGGTGTCATTGTTACAGCAATGTCAGAAGCAGGAACTTTGCCTGGATGAACTGTCCTGGCCCCAGACACCTTGACTTGCCCCTGGGATTAACGTGCAATGATTTTGCTAGCCAAGAGGGAGATGTGGCTTTAATAGTGGAAAGACACTGTATGTCTCAGCTCCTCTCTGGGGTCATGCTGCCTTGGAAAATCATACCCAGGCAATCTGAATGCTGCCTCCTGGCCCTGAGACTGGGAATANTCAGTGGTGTCTGAGCACCTGGCGCTTGCTTGGTGTTGCTGCAGGCAGGGACCCTGGAAGCTAGGCAGGGGGCTATGGGGAATCCCAGCACCAGAGGAGTTCCTGCTGGTAGCAGTCTGAGGCATGATGCTCAAAATTCATGCACCAGTCAGCACAGAAGCACTGCATCAGCACCTCCGAAGCTCTGCCTGGTGTGCTGACCCAATTGGGGAAGCATCAGGCCAGCCAATCCTAAACAGCATCAAAGGACAGGAGTGAGCAGAGAGCAGGTCCACTGATGGGGGGTGAAGGAAGTGACAAGGAAGCCTTNGGTCCTTAGCAAGATGTGGGGATGGGCATCTGCCTCACTGAAATTGGAGGCAGTTCCTGGTAACGGTCCAAACTGAGCCTCTGGCTCCCCCTCCCCCAACTGCNTTGCTGCAATGGGATGAGCTCATAGGCTGGACCTGATTTGCTCTTAGGACAGAAGTGCTTTGGTCCTGATGCTGTGACGACTGCCATTCCCTAGTCAGTGCGTCCTATTCTGTGGGTNCTACCTGGCTGCCCTTACTGGTACTTTTCCATTGGCAACGTGCAGGAGACTCACGTTGACTTATTTATACATCTCCCTGGTTGATTTATTTATTTATTTTTATCTACCTTCGCCAACAACAAGCCAGGCAGAAAACAAGGCAGGACAGAGCTGAAGTCAAGCGCTTCCCCATGGCCCAAGTTATCCACACAGTGGAAAGTGTGGTGCTAATTACCTCCCAAGAGGGCCTACCTGCCCCCACAGGAGGCTTCTGTCCCTGCCTGTTTGGGAAGGTGGTGTACCACCCCAGGCAGTGTGCAAAGACACTGCTGTCTGGGACCACTGTTTCCACAGTTGGCTTGAGCAGGCCCACACAAGAGGCCCACCTCCTCCAGCAGAGGGGACATGCACAGGTGGCACATCCTCAGGGGCCTTGGTGGGGGAGGGCTGAGGGCTTGTCATGGTCACAACAATTTACATGTAACCAGCCAACAGAGAAGCTGTACTGAGGGTTTCCTAGAGTCACAGGGCCTAAGAGTGGGAGTCCGAGAGACCCCGGCCCCTACTATGGTGGCCCAAGCCTGGAATCCCTTCCCAGTAGCTTGGCAGATCCTTGGTGCAGTCCTCTTCCTCATCACATGACCGTAAACCAGACAGGAAGCTTCAGGGAAGAGGGACTTATTTTGGCTCAAGGTTTGAGGGTACAGATTGTATCAGGGAAGGCATGGCAGTGGGCAGGGGCTCTTGGCTGTGGAGGCAGAAGCATGAGGCCGCTTGCTTACATCTTGACAGACTAGCAAGCAGAGGGGGGCTGAGCTATTGCCCTTAAGCCTGATTCCCAGTGACTACATCTACAGGTGAGGCCCTACTTCCTCCTTAAGGTCCCCTCCCCACAACAGTGCCGTAAGTGGAAAACCAAGTATTCACACAAATGAACGTGTGGTAGTATAATATATCCAAACAGGAGTGCCTAGTCTCACAGTGCCAACCTGTTCTAAGAGAGGTGGAGAGGGAAGCCATGCCTTTCAGGGTGCTTTCTGTACTCAGTCTGACCATTTTCCACCAACCACTGCAAGCAAAAGCCTGGAAGCAGCCCAATGGGTGGGGCATCCTCTCTCCAACCTACTGTGTGATCTTCTACTGAATGCCAACCTAGACTGAGTCTTGTTTCTCTAAGAGTCTCACTTGTTCAGTCTAGAAAACAGAGGGCAGAGTACATGACTGGTAAGGCCTCTTATTTAAAATATATTTTGGGAGCACCACATATTTTGGGAGCACCATTACATATTCAACATGTATGCTGTCTCAGGACTTGAGAAGTAGTGGCTGATGTGACCAGGAAGGCTTCTCTAGGAAGAGGCTAGGCAAGACAAAGGGGGCTGAGTGAGTGCTGACCTTCAGCCACAGGAGAGCCTGGGGCTGTGCTCTCCACATAAGGCCAGGGGAGAGGNCCAGTCTACTCCCCTTCTGCACACAGAGCGGCTACAGGTGAAGCTAAGTGCAGCCGCAAGGGCTCCTGGGCTTTCTGCCTTCTCAGGAGCAGGTGGATGAGCAGGCTTGGGCTCACCGAGTGCCAGAAGGTTCTAGAATTTATAGGGAACTAGGAAAGAAGTCAAGAGTACAGAGCAGAAGCCACTGGCCGTTGGACTAGGGAACCCCAGGCTCTTGGAGGCAGAGGCCATGTTTACCCCTTTCCACCGCTGGGACTCGTAGTGTCCAGATAATGCATGCTGTTAATTACAAGCCAGTTCAGCTCCTAGAACGTTTTTGGTATATTATAAATACTCCATAGATGACTGTGGAATGGGTATCATATCCTGGACCTGCCCATCACCCCTTTGTCTGGCTTCTGTGCCAACTGTACTCTGGGCCCTATGCAGACGCTGTGTGGGAGGTGGGGATGATGATGGTCCCTTTAGCCCGGAAAGCCAGCTTCCACACCCATCCCTGAAGGTTGCCTGGGGACTTCTCTGGACCCCATCTGGACTTCCACAGGGCTGCCCAGATGACACAAAGCCTCAGCACTCCCCACAGCCTTTTCAATAGACAGGGAACCAAAGAGATGGCCACCAGGTGCTGGTTCCATGGGGGAATCATCTGACTCATTGGGATACAAACACGGGAATGATTTACTACCTGCCAGGGTAGATGTGGTCACTTTGGCCAGTACCTTCCCCATCCCTGCCAGGGTCTGGCAGGAGCAATTTTTCCATTTTTAAACAGGAACAAACAGAAATGATAAGACATTTTCCGATGAAGGGGGGTCTGAAAATGATTAGCCTTGGAAAAATTGTCCCCAAAATAACAAGACAACTCATAACTTCTATCTGGATGGGAAAGGGATGGGCCTCACTGGCCAGCGCTAGGCCTGTGTTGCTGGTCCACCACTGCAGGGAAGCCACAGTTGACCGAGGACAGGAGAAATAGACAGTTTGTGGAAGCAGACTTTCACTGTTTGTTTGAATGCACTTTTTTTCCTTAGTGCTCCCAACTCAGGCCCAGGGTGGAGGAAGATGGTGACCAAGCTGGGGACCTAGTCAGGACCTGGGGAAGGATGGGGCTGTACAGAGAAGATTTCCACTGCAGAGCTCTTGGAGAGAACAGAGACACAGCCGGCACTTTCTTTCCCCACACACCGAGCTCTTATCATTCTCCACTTCAGTGCAGAATAAATCAGCATCAAGATCAGAGGCTTCTCCTCAAGAGTTCCCAGGCAGTGCTGAGAGCTGGCGTGCGTGGGAGGTACTGCTCACCTGCTGGCGAGGGACCATGCTCATTTGTATGAGGTCCCTGCTATGGAATGGGCCGTGGCCAACACTGAGCATGCCTGACTTCTCAGAAGCTCAAAATGGGTCCCTGGGGGCATGAACAATGACATGGAGGGAGGCTGGAAAATTAGAATACATTCAAGCCTCCACCATCACTCCTGTGGCTATCCTGCTCACTGTGACATGTACAGCCTAGAGATTCAGGAAAGGTAGTGGCCCTTTTGTGCTCTAACCAGGATGGTCATACCCAGAGTGACCTGCTACAGCACTGGCTGATCCAGGATCAGCTGCTCTATAATCCTGTGCCAGGCAACTCTTGTTCTCTGACTGGACACTTTGCTAAAAGCAAGCCCTTCTTTCCTAAAGAACATGGAAGTGGCAAGTCCATAGGGAGACCTCATGTCTGTCTCTTCTGGGGTCTGGGGGAATCTCTTACTCCCCTGTGACTTTCACTGCTACCATGTTTGGGAGAAGGGCAGGTAATGGGGTGAGGCACTTGTGCTGGGTCAGACCCATGTCTATATCCCTGAGGGCAGACTAGAGGTTGGCATGATTGCTTCTGTACTATAGGGGAAGTATGACATGTCCTGGTCACACAGGTCTCCAGTATGTGTCAGAGCTGGATTCTAGAGGCTGTTTCTTCTGCTCTAAACTGCATCCTCCCAGCCACTACTCTTTCTGGCCCCAGCCCAGGTAGTTCTGCAGTTCCTCCCCTGGCTTCTTTCAGCCCCACCTCTCCTTAGAGGGCAGGCATGCCGTCTGCTCTGTGCCACGGCATCTTCTGCATACAAATCCTGAGGTGGAGCCTTGAGTGCTCTTCCCTACCCATGGTCACTGTTCTCATGTCTCTCTGCCTCCCTCCTTCACAATAATTCCCCATCTGGCCCATGAGTGCAAGTGATGTACCAGCTAAAATGACTCTCTGAAAGAAAAAAGCTCAGACTTGTGCCACTTGCCATTCTCCACAGTTTAAGTCCTCCCACCACGACTGACTTCATGCCACCCACGTGAGCTTGCTGCAGTGGCTTGGAGTTAGTGGAGAAGGCTATGCTTGTTGGGCCCAGAATGCACTGCGGGAGCCTCCTCATTGGCAGGAGCTGCAAGAGGCCTCAGCACTGGGTAAGTGGGACCAGTACGCTTCCAAATGCAGTTGAAACTGCTGGCATGCTTCCAGGTGACACTAGAGCCACCAGACACCAATATCAGTGTCCAAACCATGCTGCCCTCTTGAGGGTTGAGGGGAACAACACAAAAACTCAATTTTCTTCAGCACTGAGAATACAGAGGGACACAGGATGCACTTTCTCCAGCATGGAACAGCTCCTGTAGGGGGCCCCAGGCTCTACAGTATCTCCCCAGGAATGTATCACCTTGGAAACATGGCTAACTCTTCTACGCAGCTTCCAGCTGGTTGCCAGCAACATGACCTTCTGAGCCTGACTTTCCTATAGCCACTTCTTAGCCGACAGCTGTGTCCCTGTTCTGCTTGCTGGTGGGTATGCAGGCATCTGAGTGAGGTAGTGGTGACTGGAGGGGGGTGGCTGCCAGCAGGAAACTGGTAATTGCAGCTGGCTCTTCAATCAAAGGCAAAAGTGTGTTTGCTACCTTTGTAAAGACACAATGGGCAGGTAAAGAATTTAACAGCTTGTGGGAGTTCTAATTAGAGGGCCAATTATAACTCGTTGACCTGCCTTGCTTTGAAAGGCTTGGAAACACACATGTTGTCCTTAGGAAGAAGTAGACTGAGCTTCTAGTTTGTTCTGGGAGGTCTCTGCAGGGACCTCTCACTTGAGCTTTGGTTCCAGCCCCATGTACCTGTCTGTAACACAAACTGCTAAATGGTCTTTTAATAAAAAATCCAGAGCCTGATATTGGGGTGAAAGTTAAAAGATCAGAGAAGCAGAGCAAGCCACAGCCACCACCTCTTACTTCACCAACTCCTCAGCCTGAAATAGCCTCTAGCTGAAAGGGATGCTTCTGCCAAAAAGCCTTTAGTTCCTGTCTCCTCAAGCCTTATATACCTTTCTCCACCCAGCCGTCACTTCCTGGGATTAAAGGCGTGTGTGCTTCCCAGTACTGGGATTAAAGGTGGGTGTCACCACAGCCTGACTCTATTTCTCTCCTAGACTGAGTCAATTTCATGTAGTCCAGGGTGGCTTTGAACTCACAGAGATCCAGACAGGATCTCTGCCTCCCAAGTGCTAGGATTAAAGGTGTGTGCCATCACTGCCTGGCCTCTATGTTTAATCTAGTGCTGTTCTCTGATCTTCAGGTAGATTTTATTAGGGTACACAATATATCACCACACCTGTCTAGATCTGTCAGCCTAGTGCTGAGGATGAGAGAGAACCTGAAGGCCCCTGGGCTCCTATAGGGAGGGGCCGAGTTTATTTATGAAGAAAGACACCACATCCAGTGTCATTGGCTTCCCTGTGCTAGGCCAGCAGCTTCTGCTGCATTTAGAAGAGCACTGGCCAGAATTTCAATCATGGATCTAATCAAGAGTCAACTGTTAGCCAGACAGGATCTTGGGCCAGTGTGTGTGTACATACACGCATGTGCATGTGTGCACCATTCCCCAAGATTTCCCCCAAATCACTGTTGTTACTAGCTTGGGGTCACTTACTTTGTCCCCTGGCACCTGACAGACATCAAAAGGAGACACTTTACACTTCTCCTAAGAACTCAGGTGTAACATTCATCATAGGACACGGCTGTAGTTCTTCAGGCTCAGGCGTGTGATCATACCTCACTTCTGCCACGGTGATCACCATCACCCCATGGACAGAAGAAGAAACTGAGGCCCAGAGAAGTAAGGCAACTTGCTCAGGGGCTCCAGCTGCCTTGCATGAAAACTATGCTCTCATTCAAGCCATGTTTGACCTGATGCTTAGCCAAGAAAGACTTCACTGTCCGAGCTCCTCCTCCTGTACAGGACAGGGAACAGGGCTGCCTGAATCCCTGCGTGGATGGCAGAGAGGACTGTGGGCACAAGCACTTGGGATCTGGTGGAGTTATGCTCGAATCCCTTCTACAGGGACTAGCAGTAGCGTCTGCATGACTGATCAGAGCCTAAATTTCCCGAGTATTATTTCTTGCCTGCCCCTAAGTGTTGGCATTCCATGGATTGATGGATTGTGCCCTAGGCCTCTCTCTCACTTCCTCTCCAGGATTTATGCCTTAGCTTCAGATATCGCCTATTGCCTGCTGCCAACCCCCAAGGTCACTGTTCCAGCCCAGTTGTGTGTGACCTGCCATGATTACAGGCAGCTCTTCCTAGAGCAGGTGCCCAAAGCCAGCATAGCACTCTCCAGTCCCCTCACCCAGCTGTACTGGGCTTCCCTGTTTAGCACTTCTCATCTTGAACTGTCCTTAGGGATTCTTAGTGTCCAAGTCACCTGCCCTCCATAGCTTCCAGAGTGTGATCTCTCCATAATGCAAATATAAGCACAGTAGCTTGGCTGTTTAAATTTTATCTTGTACAATTTCAAACCTTCAGAAAGCAGAAAGGGTAATCTAACATACCAACAGTCAAAGTCAACAGACGCTAAACCTTTTCCTTATTAAACATATGGGTCCTGAGGATTGAACTCAGGCTTGGTGGCAAGCACCTACTGAACCATCTCACTGCTGTCCCTAACTTTCCCCTATATTGGCTTAACTCATCTATTTGGGGGAAAGGTGACAATTTATTATAAATGACAGGCATTGTGACA